>CM054153.1:58925978-58940781 GCA_028751875.1 Rapana venosa | reverse complement strand
ACACACACACACGCACACACATGCACACACACGCTTGCTCGCGCGCGCACTGGATCTTTTATTCCCAGAGTTAATCGTGCAGCTTCCTCCACTCCCGCGGTTCTCGCCTTTCCGTAGCAAATTGTTCCGCTCAAGGCCAGTCCACTCTCTGATGTTGTCTTCCCATCGTTTTCTCTGTCTGCCTCTTCCTCTCTCTGTCTCTGTCTCTGTCTCTGTCTCTCTCTCTCTCTGTCTCTCTCTCTCTTCCTCTCTCTCTCTCTCTCTCTCTCTCTCTCTCTCTCTCTCTCTCTCTCTCTCTCTCTCTCTCCTCTCCCCTCTCTCTCTCTCTCTCTCTCTCTCCTCTCTCCCTTCCACCCCCACCCCTTGTGCTGTTTCCTGCAGTGCAGTCTTAAGTCAGTCTACATGTTCGTGTGACGTGCCCGTGAGATAGTTTATATCTGCCTCCAAGATGATTTCTATACCTAGCAATGCTGCTGAACTCCCATGGCGGCCGGAAGACGACATTCCAGTACTGAACAAGCGGCGCTGGGAACGTCAGCATCTTGAGATTGAATTTGGATCACTGTTCCCTCTCTCGCAGTGCAATAAGTTGGCTGGGGGGGGGGGGGGGGTAAGAAGAGAGTGAGATCCGGACAGTTTGTGGTTAGAGCGTCATCCTGACGACCTGAGGAGAAGTGTAGGCACAGGTTCCAGTCACCCCTGAGGCGTCTGTCGAGAGACAATTGTCCTCAGACTTGACACGGCATTTCCCTGAAGTTCCATAGGAAGACACTCTGAATTCCAGTCTTGAACAGAGTATCTTCTGCACATAGACACACCACCCACCTTTCGCTGAAGGCTAGGCCAACACATTGTGTGGTGTGGATGACACATACCCAGCATGCATATTAGTACAAGGAGATGGATATGCTCCTTCGGATGGAACATGATAAAATGATATCTGAAAAGTGAAGGCAATGCTCAAAACGCTTTAAGGAGGTTGAATTAAGTTTGAATAAAGAGTCTAGTTGAGTGGAGAGAGGAGTGCCGCCATCTCTTGTAGCCACAGCCCTCTTTCTCTCTGTCCTCGGTAGCTCCCTGAGGGGAAAAGATGATCTGTGTCTTAGGACAGCGAAATGTAGCTGTTCATAATCGCAGTGAAATGTACTATTCATAATCGCATTTAGAACCGAAACAGCTAGCCCTACTCCTGCTGCTTTGACCGACATAGCAGCCTCCACTGGTGAAATGAGAACTCCCCAGAGTACAATCTGACGGTAGGAACATCAAAGACTGGCAGCTCAGAGAACTGCACGGCTGTTCGGGTTTGTTGTCGAATTATTCAAAAGAAGAAGTGCAATTAGTACAGATGACTAAGCCGAGTTGTTACATTGGCAGTGTGTTTGGTTTTGTTGCTGGGTTATTCAGAACGTGCTGCGCAGATGGTACAGAGGTTGAGCTAATGGTGATGGGCACAGCATGAGGATGTAAGCAGAGGTGGATGTTTAAGGTCGTCGAGGTTCTCTCCCCTCCCTAACCCCTGTTGGGAAGATACGGAGAGATAATGAAGATAGACAAGGATGTATGAGTTGGTAATGTTCGTCTCATGGGTGGTGGTGCATTGTTTCTGTAAGGTTAAAACTTGAGAAAAGTTCGTAAAATATAGTGATTGTTGCGGATTCAGCTGTTATGTAATGTTGGTGGCTAGGTAAAAACGAAAAATGGAGAGTGTGCGTGTGTGTGTGTGTGTGTGTGTGTGTGTGTTTGATGTGTGTGATGTGTGTGTGTGTGTGTATGAGAGAGAGAGAGAGAGAGGAGAGAGAGAGAGAGAGAGAGAGAGAGAGAGAGAGAGAGAGAGAGAGAGAGAGACTGCACTATATAACTTAGATCCTGAATTCGCCATGCTGTACTTACTCGTACCCCTCACCAAAACACAGCACATTTCCCTATGCATACTTACCATCCCCTTGTCAGGGTTAACATCGTATGCATGCAGTGTCACACCCTGGGATCAAAGAATGCCTGCAATGGCTGCCTATTCCCCGCAGAATAGCAGACAAAGGTGGAAAGGTAGAGAACTGACTTCACAGAGCTGCAGCAGACCGTCACACTATACAGTTTTCAATGAGGATTGACGATTATTTATTGCTATTACTGATAGAAAACATAGTAGTATTGTTTGTAGTAGTAGTAGTAGTAGTAGTAGTAGCAGCAGCAGTAGTAGTAGTAGTAGTAGTAGTAGTAGTAGTAGTAGTAGTAGTAGTAGTAGTAGTAGTAATAGTAGCAGCAGCATCAGAAGCAGCAGCAGCAGCAACAACAACAGCAACAAACAACAAACAATAACACCAACAGCAACAACAGTAGTAGTAGTAGTAGAAGTAGTAGTAGTAGTAGTAGTAGTAGTAGTAGTAGTAGTAGTATAGTAGTTAGTAGTAGTAGGAGCGCAGCAGGTTAGAATTGTTTATTTAATCAGAATGTTACCCCCACAAAGAGCAGGAATGCTGTGAAACAATCAAAAGGCCAGTTGAACTCGCTATGTTCGTTCATTCAAACCATTGGCTGTGTATGCTGCCATACCATAGCAGGAGAATAGGCATCTTTCCACTGCACTTATTCGCTGCCTGTCTGTCTGTCTGTCTGTCTGTCTGTCTGTGTCTCTCTTTGTCTGTGTCTCTCTCCGTATGTCTCTCTCTTTACGTCCCTCCCTCCGTCTCTCTCTCTCTCTCTCTCTCTCTCTCTCTCTCTCTCTTCTCTCTCTCTCTCTCTCTCTCTCCGTCTCTCTCTCTCTCTCCGTCTCTCTCTCTCTCTCTCTCTCTCTCTCTCTCTCTCTCTCTCTCTCTCTCTCTCTCTCTCTCTCCGTCTCTCTGTCTCTATCTCTCTCTCTCCCTCTCTGTGCATTGGAGGTGAATGATGCGTAATTAAGACTTTGCATTCAAAATATCAGTTTTATGATTGCTTTTGATCTGACATTAATGTTCAACACTGTGGTTGATGATTCCTTTGATGCTGGCAATGTTGTTCAATAACTGCAAGTTTATAGTCTGAATAATCTGCTGTAGTAAGGAAAAGTTGTTAACTCGCTGTTTGAAGTCATTGTGATCAGTCTGTGAGTGCTCTGACTTCCATATTGGAGAAGAAAGGCAGCTTTTGCATTATAAAGCATCTAGCTTAGAGTAGAGAATCCGGCAATGGGTTCATGCCGCGGTCATTTAAGAAGGTGGTAATGAGTCGTTATATTCAATGCTCTCTCTCTCTCTCTCTCTCTCTCTCTCTCTCTCTCTCTCTCTCTCTCTCTCTCTCTCTCTCTCTATCCTTCTCTTTCCTTCTCTCTCTCTCTCTATCTCTCTCTCTCACTTTCTGTCTCCTTATTTACTTTTTCATCATCCATGTCCTACATACTCCGTTCCCTTTCAGCTCAGGCAAATGCCCATTTTATAAGCTTTCAACAGAGAGAGAGAAAAAGTTAATTTAGTGGACTGGTTAGGGACTCCCTGTGCGACAAGCAATATCAGTCTGTGATGTTGGTGCTCTGTGAGTTAATGTCTGTTGATTCCTCGTTTACTTTCTACTACAGAGGAGAAAGCTTGCGCTCAGAGCCTGCGGTCCATCTGAATATAGATAGAAGTAGGAAGTTCTGTTGTAGGATAAACAGAAGTAGCAAGTTCTGTTGTAGGATAAACAGAAGTAGCAAGTTCTGTTGTAGGATGAAAAGAAGTGGAAAGTTCCTACACAACAGATTTAAAAACCGAGCAGTATAATGCAAGAATTTCAAATAACCTTACGGAATTTGACATAGAATGGAATCACTACAAATCATTGTTTTTGGTCACATAAAGGATGAATGAAACATCAGAAGACACGCAGCTTCGGACAAAAAAATGACATCCCATCAAGCCCTCCTGTAATGGTGGAGGGAGGAATGAAAACTGACAAACTGTGTCATATTTTTCAGATGGCATGACATGTGAATTGTGTACTGTACAAAATGCCGTTGTGTATGTATGTATGTATGTATGTATGTATGTATGTATGTATGTATGTATGTATGAATGTATGTATGTATGTTTGTATGTGTGTATGTATGTATGTATATATGCAGGAATGCTGTATACACGCTATTTCTTTGTTATGTACAATAATTAAGTGCATTCATGAACATGCGACTATTACTAGTTAACGTATATTGATAATGCTTGTCATGCATATATGTATTTGTAACAACAAAAGGAATTTGTAATTTTTTTTAAAGAAGTAGAAAATTCTGTTGTAGAACAAAAAAGACGTAGAAAACTGTGTTGTAGGATAGCAGAAGTGGAAAGTTGTGTTGTAGGATAACAGAATTGGAAAGCTGTGTTGTAGGATAGCAGAAGTGGAAAGCTGTGTTGTAGGATAACAGAAGTGGAAAGCTGTGTTGTAGGATAACAGAAGTGGAAAGCTGTGTTGTAGGATAGCAGAAGTGGAAAGCTATGTTGTAGGATAGCAGAATTGGAAAGCTGTGTTGTAGGATAGCAGAATTGGAAAGCTGTGTTGTAGGATAGCAGAATTGGAAAGCTGTGTTGTAGGATAAAAGAAGTGGAAAGCTGTGTTGTAGGATAACAGAAGTGGAAAGCTGTGTTGTAGGATAACAGAAGTGGAAAGCTGTGTTGTAGGATAACAGAAGTGGAAAGCTGTGTTGTAGGATAACAGAAGTGGAAAGCTGTGTTGTAGGATAACAGAAGTGGAAAGCTGTGTTGTAGGATAGCAGAAGTGGAAAGCTGTGTTGTAGGATAACAGAAGTGGAAAGCTGTGTTGTAGGATAAAAGAAGTGGAAAGCTGTGTTGTAGGATAACAGAAATGGAAAGCTGTGTTGCAGGATAACAGAAGTGGAAAGCTGTGTTGTAGGATAACAGAAGTGGAAAGCTGTGTTGCAGGATAACAGAAGTGGAAAGCTGTGTTGTAGGATAACAGAAGTGGAAAGTTGTGTTGTAGGATACGTTTATACAAACATAGACACCTGGGTCTTCTATATAGGTAGTGGTGGGAAGTTCTATTTCACGATAACGTCTCTGGCAAATATAGAGCTGTGGTTCTTTTTCTTACGTCAGGTGAATGCTCTACAGTGGTGGGTTTTGTCTGATGGAAAAATGATGGTAAGCCTTGTGAACACAGCTGTGTAGATTTTCTCTTGCATGCTCTCAACGTCCAGATTCACTTCTGTGTGTGTGTGTGTGTGTGTGTGTGTGTGTGTGTGTGTGTGTGTGTGTGCGTGCGTATGTGTGTGTGTGTTTGTGTGTGTGCGTGCGTGCGTGCATGCGTGCGTGTGTGCGGGCATGTGTGTGTGTTTATGTGTCACTCTGTGTGTGTTTTGTTTTGGTTTATTTTATTTCGAGGATAATGGAATAAGAACTAATGTGCACAGAATGGCATAGTCTTCTCAAAAGCGGAACGGGTTTCGGCGCTTTTTATATAATATTCTATGTGTATCCATACACGGGAGCCCGCTTTATAGTCTTATCTGAAGAAATTTTAGGGGGAAGTGGAGTCGGCACCGATGTTAACTCCAGAGGAAAAATTCTCTTGAACGAGATTCGAACCCGGGTCAGCAGGTCACGATTGCAATGCGCATCGCTCTAAAACCACCGGGCTATCCTGTCCTTTCCCTCTTTATGTGTGTGTGTGTGTGTGTGTGTGTGTGTGTGTGTCTGTGCGTGTGTGTATGTGTGTGTATGTGTGTGTGTTTGTGTGTGTGTCTGTGCGTGTGTGTATGTGTGTGTATGTGTGTGTTTGTGTGTGTGTGTGTGCGTGTGTGTGTATGTGTGTGTGTGTGTGCGTGTGTAAACGCGCGTGTAGCCTTACACGAGACAAGTTAAACTCCATTTTTTGTTCTTTTCTTTTTTTTTTTGGGGGGGGGATGTTTAAAGAATAAAACGGGTTTTGGGGGTGCAAAATAATACAGACAGGGATCGATGTCTGTCCACCTCATATGTCTAATGTTCAGGTGCCCTAACCTGACGACTGTGCTGACCCCAAACACCGATCCCTTCATTGTGTCTCTGATGCACAGGTGGCGTGGCGGAAGGTGGAGGCAGACGAGTTCCTGACCATTGGGGATCTGGTGTGGGCGGACGAGAACATGTTCTCCGTGTCTCACGTGGCCCAGTCTGGAGCGGTCAGTGACTGGAACCTGGTCATCCACAAGGTGCAGCCCCAGCATGCCGGCAGGTACGAGTGTCAGATCACCGCCACTGCCGGCTACTTCAAACACGTCCAGTTGAGGAGATGGGGCAGCTCAGTGGTCGGAGCACTCGCTTTCCCCCAGCCAAGTTAAGCAGCATCGAGCATGGTTACCACTTGGATGGGTGACCGTTTGCGCGCCTTGGCTTCAGTACAGTCCCCCTGTTCCCCCAGCTGTAAATGGGTACCTGCCCTCTTTAGGGTCAGAGAAGGTGAAGCAGCGAGGGAGAGGAGATGGGCACCTCCCTCAATATGCTGGCCCCTGGAGAAGTGAGGTCTCTGACTCCTCGCTCTCCCTCGACCTTATAGGTTATGGGACACCTTTACCCCCTTATACCTTTACAGTTCGACGCTGCAGGTAACTGCTTGGTACATGGACACGAACCAAAGATAAAAAACTAACACCACCTGGCTACAAAACCGTTTCTTTTCCCCGACTCTCCCGTGGAGGTGGCATTGCCATCCTTTATAAAGACATGTTGCAACCAGCTCTTTCTTTCAATCAAAACCTTCCTTTTTCACATGAATCCTTTGAAGTTTACCAACTCAACGTCAACCTATCTGGCCATTCTATTATTTTCTGTTGCCTCTACTGTCCACCTCCTAACCGTAAGAACAATCTGACAGCTTCCCTTTTTCATCAAGAATTTCAATCACTCCTTGACCACGATAGCCTCTCTCCCACTAAGCTCATAATTCTCGGCGACTTCAACTTCCATTTTGACAACCAGTCTTCTCCTGATGTCAAACGTCTTTCTCTTTCTCTGTCAAAGCAGTCGTCTGTATCCACCTTCCGCCAAGCCACCTGCACGTCAGAAACAAAATCAAGACATGAATGTTGATAGTCACTGTTACTCCGTAGTCGAAATACAGATACCTCAAATGGTCACACACGCTAAACCTCATCGTTGGTGAACATTGGAGCTTAAGCTGGGGATCGGAAAAAAGCAAGTCTGGTTATCTAGGCGTTATAGAACTAGTGTAGACAGACAGACAGACACACACACACTGTTTTGTGATCATTATAGAGATAAACACAATCTCAGCTAGATCGCTAGAGTTGACACCAAGCGGTTAAGGAAAGGAGAAAAATAAAACGAAACTGGGCTTGAATTGAGTCAGCTGTGAACACACATGTACGCGCGCGCGCACACACACACACACACACACACACACACACACACACACACACACACACACGCACGCACGCACGCACGCACGCACGCACAAACACACACACACACACACACACACACACACGCACGCACGCACGCACGCACGCACAAACACACACACACACGCACACACACACACACACACATACACACACACACACACACACACACACACACCGTGGATTAATAAAAAATTCGAGCGCGCGCAAACTAACGTCAACACTTCATTCACGCTGTTTATCATCCTTCATGTTCTCATCAGAGACGCCCCACCACTGCACGTGCTCGCACCTGAAGCAAACCAGAACCGTATATATATACATCTCTGAGTTAACATGAAAATAACCACACTGCACAACCACCCGTTTGTATTTACATCCCAAGTCGCCTGCACCCTTTCCCACTGTACGCAGAAGTAAACAGGGCGTGGATAATAGTTAATTGACGATGCACTGGCATCAAAGAGTGCTATCACATGATTGTGTGACTGCAGATTCCCTGTAAGTGATGCTAAACAGTCCAGTGCTTTTCTTTCCATGTTGACAGATTGTAAAAATGGGTAAAATTTGTCAGAAGTGGGGTTGGAAAGTGTGTGCGTATGACTCATACGGGATAATGGATAAATTATGGGAGAGGGGGTGGGAGAAGAGAGACTGATCTACAGACAGACAGAGAGACAGACAGACAGACAGAGAGAGAGAGAGAGAGAGAGAGAGAGAGAGAGAGAGAGAGAGAGAGAGAGAGAGAGAGAGAGATACACAGAATGGCAAAGAGAAAGAGGCGTATTAAGAAACGGAGTTGAGAGAGAGAAAAAGAGAGAGAGGGAGAGAGACAGACAGAGACGGAGAGAGAGGAAGAGGGAGAGGAAGAGAGAGGGGGAGGGGGAGAGAGAGAAGGGGGAGAGAGAGAAGGAGATAGAGGGAGGGAGAGAGAGGGGGAGGCGGACAGATAGAAAGACAGGCAGACAAACATCCTGACAGCAAACAAACGAAGAATGGAAAGCACGAAAGAAAAATGCTGCACAGACAATGGAGAAATACACAAAGGGACTTGAGTTTGGCTAAGAAGAGAAAATCAGGACAGGCTGACAAACACCAGAGACGGTTAGGCTGAAACAGAATGTGGACAGAAACCAGGACAGAGGGTTCACAAACACAGGGACACAATGTGTGTGTGTGTGTGCTCTATCTTTATTTATCGAGAATAATGGAATAAGCACCTCATGTGCTGTTTTACATCCAGTTCCCGTGTGTTTGTGTGAGTGTGTGTGTGCGTGAGTGAGTAGGTGTATGCATGTTTGTGTGTGTTAGAGAGTCATAAACATAGAAGCATACAGATTGATAAACAGACAGGCAGAGAACCAGCAAAAACGGCAGGCGAAAAGAAGCGTAGAGGTACAAAATAGAAGTCTACATTAAGATGATAACTAATGCATCGGTTTTTCAACTTTGATTTTCTTTCAACCTAGCAAACATTTAGATCATGCTTTTCGCGAGACAAATTGGCCTCGATATGTATATATCAATGCCAATAAGAAAGTGTACGGAAAATAGTAGTCTAGAATGATTTGAATCATTACATCTATTTCAAATGACTTCTCGCTTTGACTTGTCTCTGCAAGGTAAAGCGCTATATAAATTCACATTTATTATTATTATTATTATTATTATTATTATTATTATTATTATTATTATTATTATTATTATTATTATTATTATTATTATTATTATTATTATCATTATTATTATTATTATTATTATTGTTATTATTATAATCATCATCATCATCATCATCATCTTCTTCTTCTTCATCATCATCATCATCATCATCATCATCATCATCATCATCATCATCATCATCATCATCATCATCATCATCATCCTCATCATCATCATCATCATCATCATCATCATTATTGTGATTATTTCTCGACCGATCCTTTGCAGCCCACAAAGCTGAAGAAATAGTCAGTTCGCATAAGCTTGTTTCCCTCCCCAACAGAAAAAAACCGAAAGGAATCTTTTCTCTCTTTTTAAAGATGGACTTCAAGCAGCACTCACACACTCCTGCCTTGCTACAGCACAGTTCCTTCCCTGCCAATCCTCTGTTCCTGACCTTCCCTGCCATCCAAAGCTAACAAGCGGCAGTCCTCATCTTCAGTGACAGTCTCTGGACCTCCACCACGTTCAAAACGAACGTCAGGTCAACAGTGGCCATACATTTGCCATCTAAAACCACGATATTAACACTTCAAAGAAAACGACAAAGAATAAAATACAAAAGCGGGTTCGTGTTCCAGTACAGTGCTGTTGCACGGTTGAACGAACACAATTTGCTTTACCTGACTTGTGATTTACAGCAATATGTTCTCTTTGTACTGACCGATCTTTGAAATGCAAACTAGATCTTCAACTGCTACTAGTGCACAACCTTCAACTAATACCGCTACCACTACAACATTTACTGCTAATGGTAACAATGATTATTTTTTAAATTTCTTCGAAAATTGCAATCACAGACAGACAGACAGACAGACACACACACACATACACACACACATATATAATAATAATAATAATGTATGGAATTTATATAGCGCTGAATCTTGTAAAGCAACAAATCAAAGCAGTCGTGCTTGTGAGTATATATATATAAAATATATATATATATATATATATATATATATATATATATATATATACTCACAAGCACGCACACAAACACACATACAATGCACAAACACACACACACACACACACGCACACACACACAGAGTCCCATCAGTCTCTTCAGTCCACAGGCCTTGGTTGACAGTGACATCCAGTGTTCATACCTATCCACTGTCCATAGCTATCCAGTGTCCATAGCTATCCAGTGTCCATACCTATCCAGTGTCCTATCCAGTGTCCATACCTATCCAGTGTCCATACCTATCCAGTGTCCTATCCAGTGTCCATACCTATCCAGTGTCCATACCTATCCAGTGTCCATACATATCCAGTGTCCATACCTATCCACTGTCCATACCTATCCACTGTCCATACCTATCCAGTGTCCATACCTATCCAGTGTCCATACCTATCCACTGTCCATACCTATCCACTGTCCATACCTATCCAGTGTCCATACCTATCCACTGTCCATACCTATCCAGTGTCCATACCTATCCAGTATCCATACCTATCCAGTGTCCATATCTATCCAGTGTCCATACCTATCCACTGTCCATACCTATCCAGTATCCATACCTATCCAGTGTCCATACCTATCCACTGTCCATACCTATCCACTGTCCATACCTATCCAGTGTCCTATCCAGTGTCCATACCTATCCAGTGCCCATACCTATCCAGTGTCCATACCTATCCAGTGTCCATACCTATCCAGTGTCCATACCTATCCACTGTCCATACCTATCCAGTGTCCATACCTATCCACTGTCCATACTTATCCAGTGTCCATACCTATCCAGTGTCCATACCTATCCAGTATCCATACCTAGCCAGTATCCATACCTATCCAGTGTCCATACCCTATCCACTGTCCATACCTATCCAGTGTTCATGCTGTGACCATCATCATTAGCTCAGCCTCTGCACAAACGGCACAGATTATTCTGACAAAATCAGACCAAAAAACCCAAGCACTAAACATGCTGACGGTATCACAGTTTGCTTGGTCAACTGTACTAACTGCGCTGCTTGTTTTGAATAATTCAGCAATATAACCAATCACCAGTACAATTCTATGAGATACCGTGTCCTAAAAAGTATACCTACCATCTGACGATACTCTGGAGATTATTTGTCATTTCCCCAGGGATAGCTGTGATGTCTGTCAGACCAGTAGGCGTCTGTATCTGGTTTTGTTGATAGCATTAGGAATCGCTACACTTTGCTGTCGTGTGTCATGCATAATCCTCTCTTTTACGTTCTCGAAGTTACTGAACAACAGAAACGGATTTCATACCGAAGTGGGATGTGCTGGATGTGACTTGCCAGGCGCCTAGCGGCAGCAGAGCGACTTTTCGTTCATGTGACAGACAAAAATTATAGTTGCTGTCTGAGCGATCGCCAAAGAAGAAGAAAAGGATCCGTATGTACCCTAGATGGAATTTCTCTTTCCTCACAAATACATTGCTCACAGGCTTAACCCAAAGTCCTTCACTTCATTGTACACAAGATTTTTGGGGCAGAGTGGTGTAGGCACGCTGAATTTGGAGGATTAACAGACTTCATAAAAACATACCTTTGAATCATCGTCTAGCCTGTGTGAGGCAAGCGTGACATTAAGATAATTATGATTGATTCCTGTCCTGTAAATGTCAGTTTGTTTTTGTTTCCAGTTTGTGTGACCTTTCTTTGACATCTGTGAGATGACTTGTCTTTAAATTAGTTCAAAATATGCTGGAAATCACTACAGAATCAAGTTTCATAATGAAAGATCCCACGCGCGCGCGCGCACGTGCGTGTGTGTGTTGCATTGTGATGTGTGTGTGTGCATGCGCGCGCGTGTGCGTGCGTGCGTGTGTGTGTGTTTGTTTGTGTGTGTGTGAGTGTGTGTGTGTTCTTCTTTGATTTAACGTCTTTTCACATTAAGGGATATTAGGCAATGCGTGTGTTTATGATGTAGTAGTGTGATGTGTTGCATTGTGTATGCTGTATGTTGTGTTGTAATGTGTGTGTGTGTGTGTGTGTGTGTGTGTGTGTGTGTGTGTGTGTGTGTGTGTGTGTGTGTGTGTGTGTGTGTGTGTGTGTGTGAGCGCGTGCACACGGTATGGACATTAGTAGTACTTACACACACTTCTCCCATTACATAAACACCAATGCTCCCGCTATGTTATGGAGTCCTCCTTTCTTTGGTTCATTTCCCCCCACGACAGCTGAAATCCCCCATCTCCCTGCGCATTCTTTTCTCTCAACTTTTCTTTTCAAAAAACACAAATTCAAAGATGGAATTCCACACAAGACACATCGATAGTTTCCCTGGCCACTTCGGAGATGAAATGGGAAATGGAATTGTTCAGTTTTGAAACACTGTGTCTTTTTTATTGTTTTCATTCTTTTATTTGTATTTATTTCATTTTCTTATATCGAGGATAATGGAATAAGCACGTATGTGATTTTTTGCACCCAGTCCCCGTGTGTATACGGTTTTGTAAATTCTGTCATCTGTTCCCATCGGCACACAATGGCCTACTCTTACGAAAAGCGGAACAGGATTTAACGTGTGCGCAAGGTGTTCTGCGTGCGTTCGCACACAGGGCCTCGGTTTATAGTCTCATCCGAAGGACTTTTTGGGGAGAGTGGAGTCTGCACTGATGTTAACTCCAGGGGAAAATATCCCCTTGAACGGGAATCGAACGCGGGTGGTCAGGTTGCCAGCGCAATGGTCTAACCACTAGGCTTGTGTGTGTATGTGTGTGTGTGTGTTTGTTTGTGTAGTATGTGTGTGTGTGTGTTTGTGTGGTATGTGTGTTTGTTTGTGTAGTATGTGTGTGTATGTGTGTGTACACGGGAAAGAGTTGGGAATAAATGAGCCAATCCCAAACTGTCAACTCCTGAAAACAGCGTGGGGTCATTAATTTTGCGTTAACAGCATCCTCCACTACCTGCAGTTCTGTGTGTGCGCTATTGCCCAGACATTCTGCTTCTTGGGCAACATCTGTGTCTAGCCTTGTTCCTCAGAGTTGTGCACTCAATGCCGGCTATAGCAATGCCATTACAGTCTTTGCCTGTGTCAAGGTCCTATTTTAGAGTATAAAGAAGCTATAGAAATCGATGTTTTGTGTGAAGAAAATGGTACACGCATCTTTACTTGTTAAAAACTTGTCACCATTTTGAAGGAGAGGGGAGGGGGGCAAACTCATTGTTGCACTTCATGTGGTGAGTGACGTGATGTTTGGGTCAAAGGTCGAATGTTTTATGCTAATGGAAAGGGTGCAACTGAAGTGGGATGTCGTGTCCGCAAAAGAAGACGTAACCAGGCAGAGAGAAAGTACTAACAGTCCTGAAACTGTTTCACTTTTTGGTGTCTACAGTGTTATGTTTGTTTATTATTTTATAGCTGTAGTTCCACAATGAATATTGGAGAGAGAGAGAGAGAGAGAGAGAGAGGGAGAGAGATAGGGGGGGAGAGAGAGTGAGATAGAGAGGGGTGATAGAAAGAGGGAGAGAGAGAGAGGGAGAGAGAAATAGAGAGATGGAGAGAGAGAGAGACAGAGGAGAAAGAGAGAGAGAGAGAGAGAGAGAGAGAGAGAGAGAGAGACAGAGAGAGAGATAAAAAGGAAGAGAGAGGGACAGACAGGAAACAGAGACAGAAAGTGAGATAGACAGACAGACAGACGAGCCTAAAACAGGCACTAGCTTTTTTCTCACACAACTTAAATCGACCCTGAAACTTAACACGTTCTCCCACTTAAAACCCTCAGACAACCCTCCTTCTTTCAAGGGCAAGGAAATGCAGTCTGGCACCACAGCAGCCACAGCACAATGCTGCACCGTGTACTCTGAACTGCAACCCTGACACACACACACACACACACACACACACACACACACACACACACACACACACACACACACACTGCTGTTCTTCCTTCTTTCATTCTGCAGTCTATCTGTTAGCCCTTAACGTCCACTTAAGCTGCTATAATGTAGCCATCGAGTGCTATTGGAGAGAAGAAGAGAGCTTGATTTCCACGACACAGAGAGAGACTTCCTTCTGTTCAGGGGGTATGGGGTGTTTTCAATCAGTATAATGATCCGCAACATTAGGAGTCCGTCTTATAAAGGGGCAATAATGCCATCACTTTTTTTCTTGTAGACGGTGGCGCTTAAGATGGCGGCTTCGTTAACTTAAAACTGATTTTTTTTAAGTGAGTCTGAAGTGTGTTTAAGGACGTGAGCATGAAATTACCTTCCCCTTCAGGTAATGAGATTGAGCCAACAAAACTGCAAGGAAGGAACAATTGTGTTCTGTTATTTTATAGTTCTAACCTTGAACTTAACGGTTTGGAAAAGTGTTGTTTTAAAGTCGATGTGCACGTTCCGATTTACAGATAATACCAACACTTCATACGCGCTCGCATACGCACACATGCACGTACACATACACGTACGCACACACACACACACGCATACACACACACGCACGTACTCCCATTTTTGTTGACACTGTTACCAGAGTAATCAAATACTGGCTAAAAATTTTGGATATGCCTGATCATAGATATCCCAGACAATGCTACAATATGTTGTGTAGACAGGATGAAGCAGGGAGAATAAATTGGGTAACACATGTTAGAAAGATTTTATGCACCCACGGATTTGGTTATGTTTGGACAATGCAAAATTGTGGTAATTCCTCATCCTTCATGAAAGAATTCCAAATACGAATACAAGATGTGTACCAACAAAAATGGCATGACTCTCTAT
>CM054153.1:58905978-58920978 GCA_028751875.1 Rapana venosa | reverse complement strand
TGTGTATGCGCGTGTGTGCGTGCGTGCGTGTATGTGTTTGTTTGTGTGTGTGTGAGTGTGTGCGTGTGTGTTCTTCTTTGATTTAACGTCTTTTCAGATTAAGTGATATTAGACAATGCGTGTGTTATGATCTAGTAGTGTGATGTGTTGCATTATGTATGCTGTATGTTGTGTTGTAATATGTGTGCGTGTGTCTGTGTGTGTGTGTGTGTGTGTGTGAGTGAGCGCGCGTGTGCACGGTATGGACATTAGTAGTACTTACACACGCTTCCCATATTACATAAACACCAATGCTCCCTCTATGTTATTGAGTCTTCCTTTCTTTGGGCCATTTTCGCCAAGACAGCTGGAATCTCTCTCTCTCTCTCACTCTCTCTCTCTCTCTCACTCACTCTCTCTCTCTCTCTCTCTCTCTCTCTCTCTCTCTCTCTCTCTCTCTCTCTCTCTCTCTCTCTCTCTCTCTCTCCTCTCTTTGCCCTCTTTTCTCTCAACTTTAAAAAAAAAATCAGAAATTCACAGATGGAATTCCGCACAAGACACATCGATAGTTTCCCTGGCCACTCCGGAGATGAAATGGGAAATGGAATTGTTCAGTTTTGAAACACTGTGTGTCTTTTTTATTGTTTTCGTTCTTTTATTTGTATTTATTTCATTCTCTTATATCGAGGATAATGGAATAAGCACTTATGTGATTTTTTACATCCAGTCCCCGTGTGTGTGCGGTTTTGTAAATTCTGTCATCTGTTCCCATCGACACACAATTGCCTACTCTTACGAAAAGCGGAACAGGATTTAACGTGTGCGCAAGGTGTTCTGCATGCGTTCGCACACGGGGCTCAGTTTCATCCGAAGGACTTTTGGGGGAGAGTGGAGTCTGCACTGATGTTAACTCTAGGGAAATCATCCCCTTGAACGGGAATCGAACCCGGGTGGTCAGGTTGCCAGCGCAATGGTCTAACCACTAGGCTTGTGTGTGTATGTGTGTGTGTGTGTTTGTTTGTGTAGTATGTGTGTGAATGTGTGTTTATGTGGTATGTGTGTGTGTTTGTTTGTTTGGTATGTGTGTGTGTGTGTGTGTACACGGGAAAGAGTTGGGAATAAATGAGCCAATCCCAAACTGTCAACTCCTAAAAACAGCGTGGGGTCATTTGCATCAACACGCCCTCCACTACCTGCAGTTCTGTGTGTGCACTCCTGCCCAGACATTCTGCTTCTTGGGCAACATCTGTGTCTAGCCTTGTTCCTCAGAGTTGTGCACTCATTGCCGGCTATAGCATTGCCATTACAGTCTTTGCCTGTGTCAAGGCCCGACTTTAGAGTATAAAGAAGCTATAGAAATCGATGTTTTGTGTGAAGAAAATGGTACACGCATCTTTACTTGTTAAAAACTTGTCACCATTTTGAAGGAGAGGGGGGGGGGGGGGAGGGGGGCAAACTCATTGTTGCACTTCATGTGGTGAGTGACGTGATGTTTGGGTCAAAGGTCGAGTGTTTTATGCTAATGGAAAGGGTTCAACTGAAGTGGGATGTCGTGTCCGCAAAAGAAGACGTAACCAGGCAGAGAGAAAGTACTAACAGTCCTGAAACTTGTTTTCACTTTTTGGTGTCTACAGTGTTATGTTTGTTTATTATGTTCTAGCTGTAGTTCCACGATGAATATTGGAGAGAGAGTGAGAGAGAGAGGGGAGGGGGGGAGAGAGAGAGAGAGAGAGAGAGAGAGAGAGAGAGAGAGAGATGGAGAGAGAGAGAGAGAGGGAGGGGAGAGGAGGAAGAGAGAGATGGAGAGAGAGGGACAGACAGGGAAACAGAGACAGAAAGTCAGACAAGCAGACAGACAGACAAGCCTAAAACAGGCACTAGCTTTTTCCTCACAACTTAAATCGACCCTGAAACTTAACACGTTCTCCCACTTAAAACCCTCAGACAACCCTCCTTCTTCCAAGGGCAAAGAAATGCAGTCTGGCACCACAGCATGCGCAGCACAATGCTGCACCGTGTACTCTGAATTGCAACCCTGACACACACACACACACACACACACACACACTGCTGTTCTTCCTTCTTTCAATCTGCAGTTTATCTGTTAGCCCTTAACGTCCACTTAAGCTGCTACAATGTAGCCAGCGAGTGCTATTGGAGAGGAGAAGAGAGCTTGATTTCATGACACAGAGAGAGAGACTTCCTTCTGTTCAGGGGGTATGGGGTGTTTTCAATCAGTATAATGATCCGCAACATTAGGAGTCCGTCTTATAAAGGGGCAATAATGCCATCACTTTTTTTCTTGTAGACGGTGGCGCTTAAGATGGCGGCTTCGTTAACTTGAAACTGATTTTTTTTTAAGTGAGTCTGAAGTGTGTTTAAGGACGTGAGCATGAAATTACCTTCCCCTTCAGGTAATGAGATTGAGCCAACAAAACTGCAAGGAAAGAACAATTGTGTTCTGTTATTTTATAGTTCTAACCTTGAACTTAACGGTTTGGAAAAGTGTTGTTTTAAAGTCGATGTGCACGTTCCGATTTACAGATAATACCAACACTTCATACGCGCTCGCATACGCACACATGCACGTACACATACACGTACGCACACACACACACACGCATACACACACACGCACGTACTCCCATTTTTGTTGACACTGTTACCAGAGTAATCAAATACTGGCTAAAAATTTTGGATATGCCTGATCATAGATATCCCAGACAATGCTACAATATGTTGTGTAGACAGGATGAAGCAGGGAGAATAAATTGGGTAACACATGTTAGAAAGATTTTATGCACCCACGGATTTGGTTATGTTTGGACAATGCAAAATTGTGGTAATTCCTCATCCTTCATGAAAGAATTCCAAATACGAATACAAGATGTGTACCAACAAAATGGCATGACTCTCTATCAGCATACCCTGACTACTTAGATTATCACCCGATTATTTGTAGAGCAAATTATGTATGTGAAGTAGAATCTTTAGAATACCGTAGAGGTATATGTTTACTGAGGTCAAACAGATTACCTTTAAACGGAATTTCACGTTATGTCAAACCGATTACTGATCCATTCTGCTCTCAGTGTGATGGCCAACAAATTGAAGATGTTTGTCACTTTTTACTTGTATGTCCAAAATATGCTGTATTGCGAAGAAAATGTATTCCTTTGTATTATTACAGATTTCCATCGAATCTGAAAGTGCAGCTTCTTTGTATGAACACTAAACCTAGTTTGATGTTTAAAGTTGGATTATTTCTTACTAAATGTTTAGATATCAGAAGTAAGGATGTTCACCTTACATGAATGTATATGATTAACTGTTGTTCCTATGGGCCATATGGCCTGCAAAAACTGAATTAAAATTATTGTTATTGTTATTGTTACACACGCACGTACACACATGCGCGAGCACGCACGCACGCACACACACACTCACACTCACACGGCATAAAAAATAATGTTCACAGCACATTATTTCAAAACAACCATTATTTTGCTCAAGCCTCTACTTTCGGTAACGAGCTGTCCTGCCATTTGTGAAGAATTTCGTATAACCTCCTCCTCTGCTATTGCCAAAATATGCACTGGACAGTCTTTTAAATCCTGCATCAAGACACACTTGTTTCCTTCCTATGATCTTCCTCCATCACCACACCTCACATCTGTCCCTTACTTTTAATTAGCCTCTTCCATTTCTTTCACCTTACCTTAGTGTGATACTGTGTGTGTGTGTGTGTGTGTGTGTGTGTGTGTGTGTGTGTGTGTGTGTGTGTGTGTGTGTGTGTGTGTGTGCGCGCGCGTCTGTGTGTATTATTCTTTTATTTTTAAGATAATGGAATAAGCACCCATGTGCTTTTTTGCATCCAGTCTCCGTGTGTATGCAGTTTTATAACTTCTGTCATCCGTTCCCGTGTGTGTGTGTGTGTGTGTGCCTGTGTGTGCCTGTGTGCGTGTGTGTGTGTGTGTGTGTGTGTGTGTGTGTGTGTGCGTGCATGCGTGCGTGCGTGTGAGCGTGCGCGCGTTCGTATGTACGTGTGTGTGAATTATGGCTAGATCAGATTAAAATGTTTTGAACGGTTGCATGGGCGTGAATGATTTGAATGCCAGCGCCTTGATGCTATCGTACTTCAATGTCGCCAGGCTGTGTGCAGACGTAAAGCGAAGAGAGATATGTAGGAGAACATGGATAGCAGAGGGAAAGGAGGCTGGAAGGACAGAAAGAAGGAATACAGGCAGGCAGGAAGGAGGGAAGGAAGGAAGGAAAGAATCAGCGGCCTAAATAAAGTGGCCGGCTATACACTCAGCAACCTTATTGGATTTTGAAATTAATATGGAAGGCCGGATTGTAAGGCTGCTGGAAAACATACCTTACTTTGCCATACAAGGAAGTGGGATATAATGTGCATGCCTTGCGCACGCACGCATACACACACATGCACGCACGCGCGCGCGCAAACACACACACACGCACACACACACGCACGGAAAAGGAAGACACAGACAGTCGGACAAAAAAGGAAGTGGAAATCCCTTCCATGTTCCTGCATGCCATCCAAGGCTGATTGATCGTCCTGCATAGCCTGAACATTAGCTGAGCCAGAGAGGGGAGAGAGAGAGAGAGAGAGAGAGAGAGAGAGAGAGAGAGAGAGAGAGAGGAGAGAGAGAGAGAGAGAGAGAGAGAGAGAGAGAGAGTGTGTGTGTGTGTGTTTGTGTGTCTGTGTATATGTGTGTCTGTATGTGTGAGAGAAGAAGCTTATTGGTTTAGACTTTGTCAAGTTGTGATCAATGGAATCTCTAAAGGCTGTGGGGTACAGCAAAACACAGTATTATCAGGGACTCACCTAACCCTGAAACCCCCAAGATATTTTTGGAGACCAGCTGCTGAAAACTGATGTCCTTTTTGGTGATGGAAAGCAGCCGAGTGGTTGAGGTAATCGACTTCAATCATTTAGGCAGGTTTATTTTTAATTCTTTGATATCAAGGATAATGGAATAAGCATTTTTGTGCGTTTTTAATCCAGCCCCCGTGTGTATGCGGTTTTGTAATTTGTTTCATCTGTTCCCACCGGCACACAATTGCCTACTCTTACGAAAAGTGGAACAGGATTTAACGTGTGCACACACCGGGCCTGGGTTTATAGTCTCATCCGAAGGACTTTTGGGGAGAGTGGAGTCTGCACTGATGTTAACCCCAGGGGAAAGTACCCCCTTGAACGGGATTCGAACCCGGGTCGTCAGATTGCGAGCGCAATGTTCTAACCATTAGGCTATCCCGTCCCTCTTTTGGCTGTAAAATCATATGTGGTGGCAGCTGTTACAGTCAGTCTCGGTTAATTTATGATATTCCACGCTAGCCAGTGTCCAGACCGGTCAGCACGCCATGTCCTTCCATGGAGAAATTCATACAACACATACACCCAGACATGCTCAGCATCCCGGATTTACGTCAGCATGCAGTGGGTTGCAGAACCAGGAATACAGTCCTCTTTTCCCGGAGATCCAGCACCGCTAGTTGAGACACTCCAACCACGATTCTGCTTATAGTCTCCTTGACATATTTATTTATTCATTTTTTATATTAAAAAAAACCTTTTATATCGAGGATAATGGGATAAGCACTTATGTGCTTTTTTATATCCAGTCACCGTGTGTATGCGGGTTTGTAAATTCTGTCATCTGTTCCCACCGGCACACAATGGCCTACTCTTACGAAAAGCGGAACAGGATTTAACGTAGATGTGTCATGTATATGGATTTTTCATCACACGGTGTCAAATCACTTGTTTTATTAAAAGTTCAATCAATTCTGTAAAAGAACACAGTTAGTTACATTAAAACAAACCTTTCAATGATTTCTTGATGAATGACACAGTTTAGATCAATTACTGTTCAGCTCAGCAATGGTTCCAACCTGCCATCACATTAGGAGTCTGACCCTACTATCCCCCCCCCCCCCCCAACAGTGGGAAAGGATGACAACATTGACAAAACTGATTACACCCGGGGACTGGATGTAATTTAAATAAAAAAGACATGAGTACTAATTCCATTATCCTCGAAATAAAGGAACAAATAATAAATAACTAAATAAAATAAATAAATGGTCATAGCCCATTCTTCCCAGTTTGACACACAAATCGAACTGAATGTCAAAGTCCTTCGGATTAGACTATAAACCGAGGCCCCGTTTGCGAACGCATGCAGAACATCTTGCGCACACGTTAAATCCTGTTCCGCTTTCGAAAGAGTAGGCCAGTGTGTGCCGGTGGGAACAGATTACAAAATTTACAAAAGCGCATACACACGGGGACTGACGTAAAAAAGCACATGAGTGCTTTTTCCATGTTCCTCGATTTAAAAAAAATCTGAGCGCTTTGATTTGTTGCTTTGCAAGATTTTGCTATATTAATTCTATACATTATTATTATTATTATTATTATTGTTATTATTATTATCATCTTACTGACATGACAACAGCAACTCCCATCACACTGCTGCTGACACAGGTCTGGGGTTTGAGGAGCAGTCCAGTGGACACAGAGTCCTGCTCCTATCATGGCCGTCACCAGAGGTTCCAGGTTTGATTCTGCTCAAGAATGGGCTCCACCAGGTTTCACCTTTTCCACGACACACTTACTGAAAACTTCCGTGCAGTGCACCAAAGACCGCTAGGGCATGGGAAGTGAAGAGAAGTGAAGGGAAGTGAAGGGAAGTGAGGAGAAGAGAAGAGAAGAGAAGAGAAGTGAAGAAGAGAGAAGAGAAGAGGAGAGGAGAGAAGAGGAGAAGAGAGGAGATAAGAGGAGAGAAGAGGAGAGAAAAGGAGAGGGGAGGAGGGGAGAGAAGAGGAGAGAAGAGAAGAGGAGAGGAGAGGAGAGAAGAGGAGAGAAGAGAAGAGAAGAGGAGAGAAGAGGAGAGAAAAGGAGAGGGGAGGAGAGAAGAGAAGAGAAGAGAAGAGGAGAAGAGAAGAGATGAGAAGAGAAGAGAAGAGAGGAGGAGAGAAAAGACGAGAAGAGAAGAGAAGAGGAGAAGAGGGGATAAGAGAAGAGCAGAGAAGAGAAGAGAAGAGAAGAGAGGAGGAGAGGAGAGAAGAGAAGAGAAGATGAGAGAGGAGAAGAGAAGGAGAAGAGAAGAGAAGAGAAGAGAAGAGAAGAGAGAAGAGAAGAGAAGAGAAGAGAGAGGGAAGAGAAAGAGAGAGAAGAGAAGAGAAGAGAAGAGGAAGAGAAGAGGAAGAGAAGAGAGAGAAAGAGAGAGAAGAGAAGAGAGGAGAGAGAGAGGAGAGAGAGGAGAGAAAAGAAGAGAAGAGAGAGGAAGGAGAGGAAGAGAAGAGAAGAGAAGAGAAGAGGAAGAAGAGAAGAGAAAGAGAGAAGAGAGAGAAGAGAAGGAGAGAGGAAGAGAAGAGAAGAGAAGAGAGAGAAGAGAAGAGAGAAGAGAGAGAAGAGAAGAAGAGAGGAGAAGAGAAGAGAAGAGAAGAGAGAGAGAGAAGAGAAGAGAAGAGAAGAGAAGAGAAGAGAAGAGAAGAGAGAGAAGAGAAGGAGAGAGAAAGAGAAGAGAAGAGGAGAGAAGAGAGAGAGGAGGAAAGAAGGAGAGAAGAGGAGAGAAGAGGAGAGAAGAGAATAGGAGAGAAGAGGAGAGAAGAGGAGAGAAGAGGAGAGAAGTGAAGAGAAGAGAAGAGAAGTGAAGAGAAGTGAAGAGAAGTGAAGTGTATGTCCTCTGTCTCCCCATCATCAGGACAATGCCTCTCAAAGTCCAGCCTCTCTCTCTCTCTCTCTCTGTCTCTCTGTCTTTTTCTCTCTCTGTCTCTCTGTCTTTCTGTCTCTTTCTCTCTCTCTCAGTCTCTGTATAAGTCTTTCGGATGAGACTATAAGACAAGGCCCCGTGTGTGATGGCATGCAGAACATCTTGCACACACACAAAAATCCTCTTCCACTTTTTGTAAGAGTAGGCCACTGGGTGCAAGTGGGAACAGATGGCAAAGTATACATAACCGCATACAGACGGGTACTGGATGTAAAAAAAGGACATAAGTGCTTTTTCCATTTTCCTCGTTATAAACAAAAAAATAAAAATAAAAAATAATAATAAATAAATAAATACACAAATAAACGAATATGTCTGTCTGTCTGTCTGTCTGTCTGTCTGTCTGTCTGTCTGTCTGTCTGTCTGTCTGTCTGTCTGTCTCTCTCTCTCTCTCTCTCTCTCTCTCTCTCTCTCTCTCTCTCTCTCTCACTTATCATATTTTGCCATGGGCGCAAGAGAGGAGGTAAAAGAAATGATGGAGAGAGAGACAGACAGGCAGAGTGACAGAGAGGAAACACACAAACAACACACCTATCTCTTGAGGGCGAGTGTGAGCTTAAGTTTCCTCTGGAGTTAACATCAGTGCCGACTCCACTCTCCCCAAAAGTCCTTCAGATGAGACTATAACCCGATGCCACGTGTGCGAACGCACACAGAACATCTGGCGCACACGTTAAAACCCGTTCCGCTTTTCGGAAGTGTAGGCCAGGGTGTGCCGGTGGGAACGGGTGACACAATTTACAAATCTGCATACACACGGGGACTAGATGAAAAATGCACATGGGTGCTTATTTCATTATCCTCGAAATAAAAGAATAAACTAAACTAAACACACAAGCACATCGGATGAGACTTCTTCTGTGTGCAAATACACGCAGACCACCTTGCGTTCGCTTTAAAGCCCGTTCCGCTATTCGGAAGAGTAGTTCATAGTGTGCCATTTGGAACGGATGGAAAAGTTTACAAAACGGCATACACACAGGGACTGGATGTTAAAAGCACATGGGTGCTTATTCCATTATTTTCGAAATAAATGAAAAAGAAAACAACACACACACGAACACACAGACACACTTCTAGGTTCTCTTCTCCTTCCTTTCCTTGCACTCAAACACACACCACATGCCAACTTCGCTCAACATCAATCAGACAGGAACGACTCTAACAATTTAAAGGATGGTCAGACGAGATTAGGAGGCAATCACTACAGGAGAGGAGGTAAGCATGGAATCACGATCCAGAACGACCTGTCGGCTGCTACTCACGGGTTTAACAATCCCCCCCACCTACCCCACCCACTCCTTTCTCCTCTAAAAGAGATAGGAGGGAATTGTCAGTTACAGGACGGTGTCCACTGATTCATGTACATCCCCAGCCCTGTCTGTCAGCTGTGGAAGAGGTGGCTGTTGCAGCAGTAACGGCTGCTGTCTGCTGTTGTTTCTGCTGTCTGTCAGCTGTGGAAGAGGTGGCTGTTGCAGCAATGACGGCTGCTGTCTGCTGTTGTTTCTTCTGGCTGTCTAGGTCCCCCTCCCCCCCTCCCTCTGTCCTGGCCTGACGTCACAGCTGTGGTCAGTCAGGGATTCGGACAGTGCACGGCCTGGCTTCAGGGACCAGGTCTGGCTGACCTCCTGGTGCTGCTGTGGGGGTCAGTTTTCATGTGTGGGGAAGTAAGGGGAAACGTATGCATGTATTCCCATCACATTGTAGACATAGATTATGAAAGTAAATGTCCCTGTTTACATAGCTATGTGGGGACATTCTTTCTCTTTGTTAAAAGTTCAAACAACATCTATTGTTGCCTCTCATATACACAGCCCTGATATGGCCTCTGTGGTCGGCGTGGCTATAAACAATGGGATTGGATTGGATTGGTCTCTCATATGAGCGAACTTACGCTGCACTGATGTTGAGCGCTTGACAAGTCAGGCCCAGAACATCCGATGTCGACAGAAGAGAAAACGTTTATCTCGTAAGTCTTTACTGCGGAACAGAGGCAGGAAAATGGACCACAACTACGGAAAGTAAAACCAAGGAGGTGACAGAAAGTAAAGGAACAATGGCGAAACAAAGAGAGGGATAGAAAAGATGGAATTCCTAGCGCAGAATTTCCAGAAGGTGGCGATGCCGTTTCTTCTGACAGGCCCCCAGCATCCACAAGCTGGAGTGAGGAACATGGGTGTAACAGCAGACAGGCAGAAGCAAATGGATGACCCTTTTTTAATTGGAGAAGGGGCTACACTACACTGTGTGCTGAAGACGCTGACACATCCTCTTCCATCATCGTGCAATGAACAACCTATCCGTGGCTGTGACGCCATCAGTCATTGGTTCAAGGTGACACTTGCCATGTCGGTCATCATCTTAGGACAGGAGAGCCAAGTGGCTAGACTGTCTTCACTCGTGACCTGACCGTTACTGAGGCAGGGGTTTGAATCTGCACTGAGATGCTTGTTACGGGGATAATTAATTTTCCTCCCATGGTTAACTTGGGTCTGACCTCATTCTCCCCCTTTGTGGGTATAATAATAATAATAATAATGATAATAATAATAATAATAATAATGATGTATGGAATGTATATAGCACTTAATCTTGTAAAGCAACAAATCAACGGTATATATGCCGGGGCCTGTCAGTATAAATAGCATCCCCACATTCTGGATGTTTTGTGCCAGGAATTTCCTCTGTTCTATCGTTCTCTTTGTTCCTGCATTGTTCCTTGTCTTCCTGTCACCTTCTTCTTGACTTGACTTCTTGATCCATTCTCCTCCCTTTTGTCCAGATATACTTTAAGATAACTTATTTTCTCTTACGCAAAAATCAGATGCGCTGGGCCTGACTTGTCGGGCACTTAATGGCAGCCTGACACATTTTTCCTCATAAAACAACCAAGAACAGTTGCTGAGCGTTCGAGAATGACGACGACGACAAAGAATAAAGAGACGAAGAAGGAGGAGGGGGAGGAGGAGGAGGAGGAGAAGAAGAAGGAGGAGGAGGCGGAGAAAAAGAAGACGACGAAGAAGAAGAAGAACAACAACAACAACAAGACGAAGAAGAAGAAAAACAACAACAACGACAAGACGAAGAAGAAGAAGAAAAACAACAACAACAACAGCAGCAACAACAACAAGAGCAAGCACAAGAACAAGGTGATGAAAGAAGAAGGAACAGAAAATAGCGTCCAGTTATCTATATGTCCATCATTTACCCAACTTCTCCTCCCTCCTTTTTCTTAAATTTCAAAGAACACCGATGTGTGTATCTGTTGGCTCCAAACAACACACTCTCCACTCCATAACATCATTGTTTGTAGCTTTAATAATAATAATAATAATAATAATAATAATAAAAATGGAACTTACATAGCGCTATCTCTTGCAAAGACAAATCAAAGCGCATGCATTTAACGTAATCTTACACAGTCATGCAATCAATGATAAATAATCAATAGTTTAAACAAACAGATATTTACAAACATGGTGCGATGCAGACAAAATCTATGAAATAAAAATCTCAATCGTCAAATGTTTTTTTCAAAAGCACACACACACACTCACACTCGCACAGGTCATTTTTCCCACCACTAAAGCCATCATCAGGGCTGTCCACACATTCACTGTCAGTGACTGCAGTAACGTTCACTTCAAGCTGACACAACAACCACACATATTTTTGTTTCCTTTATCAAAAGCATAAGGTCAGCTGGAAGCAGGCATCGGGAGCAAAGCTGTCTGAGACTGAATGGTTTTGGAAGGGGAAGAGGATGGAGGGTAGGGAGTGGGGGTGGGGGTGTCGGGCATTAATCCACCCTTGTCTGTCGCTGAATGACAGGAGACTAAACATTTGAATAGCTCTGTGTGTCAAGTCAAGTCAAGTCAAATTTTTATTTCCAAATGGTACATTGGATAAGTAATGCATTTGCTTTTTTTTCATCAAGCCATCTATCAAAGAACAAATTTCTTAATGATTATACTGAAATACTACATTATTGCAACCTTTACCAATAAATTAAACTAGTAAAAAGAGGAAAAGCAATAAGATAATACATTGGGAAATACAAATTATTCACACATATTCACACGCACACACATACTCGTACACACCTGCGCGCGTGCGCGTTCACGTACACACACACACACACTTAAATAAAGAATGTTTTAAGGGTTTAAAAAATAAAATCATAAAACGGCAGGACAAACAAATTACTTCACTTGTGTTTGTGTGTGTGTGTGTGTGTGTGTGTGTGTGTGTGTGTGTGTGTGTGTGTGTGTGTGTGTGTGTGTGTGTGTATGTGTGTGTATGTATGTGTGTGTGTGTATATGTGCGTGTGTCTCATGTTGTCGTTGTTGTAGTAGGGTTGTTCCCTTGTTTTGTTGATAGTCCCTAATCAGGGCAAGAGCCGGATGAAAAAAAAGTATGCGTATTCTTATTCTGTTACCCTTGAAAAATAAAGATTAATTCATTCTCCCCTCTCTCTCTCTCTCTCTCTCTCTCTCTCTCTCTCTCTCTCTCTCTCTCTCTCTCTCTCTCTCTCTCTCTCTCTCTCTCTCTCTCTTCTCTCTCGCTCTCTCTCTCTCTCTTTCCCTCCCTCCCTCCCTCCCCCCCCCCTTGGTTGACTTTATGTCTGTGTTTCTACGTGCAGCTCACACGCATTTAATAGGATGATGGAATGTGTGCAGATCAGATGGGGCCTTGGAGAGGGTTATCAATACATGTGTGTGGCAGTTTGGGGCAACTGGCAAGACGTATTTATGCGCTGTATATGAGGTTGGAATTGATGCTTACAATGTTTACTTTTCTCCAGTTTTATTTCCATGTATTTCTTTGCTTTGTTTTCCAGTTTCTTTCTGTGTTTTTTTTCGCATGTTCTTGTTCTGTTAAACTGTTTAGATTTTTCAATATCTTCTTTCTTTTCAATTTTCTGCTTGTATTGTTTCTGCTCGTCATTTATTCGATATTCGGTTAGTTGGGATGAAAAGAAACAAAAGGTTTTCTCTCTGTCTCTATGTCTCTGTCTGTCTGTCTGTCTGTCTGTCTGTCTGTCTGTCTGTCTGTCTGTCTGTCTCTCTCTCTCTCTCTCTCTCTCTCTCTCTCTGTCTCTCTCTCTCTCTCTGCGCAAGCATGCATGTTTAAGTGTATGCATGTTTAAGTGTATGCGTGTAAACAGTTTACAGTAAGCAGTGGCATTCACATTTTTTATAAATTCTTTGTATGGCAACAATTTGGAGACAATACATTTTTTAAACAATAACATATATAATCCATGATTTTTTGTTAGCTATGAACGTTACGGGACTATGCCATTTTTAGGTTTTCAAAAGTGGATACTTCCTTAAAATCCAGTCAGTGTGCACCCGCCATTTGGATTAATTAAATTTGTTAAAGATTGCACAACATAATGACTACATATTTTTGTTTCTTCAATATTTCTTAATACGCAAATTCGGTGGGGTTTTTTCTTTCTGTAAAATGGCCCACGTAGGTAAACTGAAATACAACTTTTCAATTATTTTTTTTCTGTCAGTTGCAGCCAAAAAATCGTGGCGAGATTATTTTCTTATCAAATGAAATGACGTCATTTATATCCCCAAATTTATGGTTTCAGATTTATTTTCCGTCACACCCATTTTTTTTAAAGGAGGAGAGAATCAGACAAAAATATTCAAACAAACAAAAACGCAAACCCTGGTTGGATTATAAACGAAAGTTATCGCATTTTCGCTTTCCGTTTTTTAATGGATGCGGATGAAAAGTAGAAAATATTGGGCGGCTTTTCTTGTTTCTTTCTTTCT
Organism: Rapana venosa; assembly: GCA_028751875.1. NCBI lineage: Eukaryota > Metazoa > Mollusca > Gastropoda > Neogastropoda > Muricidae > Rapana > Rapana venosa. Next base: position 58,907,399 of record CM054153.1, on the reverse strand, counting down.
TCCAACAGCAATGTGTTTCTTGTTTTCTTTCGTTGTGTGTGTTGAGAGGAAAGATGGGTTTTTTTCCCGCTGTTTTCAGTGTGCTGAGGCCTCTATCTGCTCTAAAATTATCCACACATAGACTCAGGCACGCACACCCACACATAGACAAATTGAATAACTCGGAAACACTGCCATCCTTATCCCACACACATAATATTATACGATGGAGAGAGAGAGAGAGAGAGAGAGAGAGAGAGAGAGAGAGAGAGAGAGAGAGAGAGAGAGAGAGAGAGAAGAAGAGACAGACAGACAGAGACAGAGACAGAGAGAGACTACATGATAGAACATCTTATTTAAGGAAAAGAAGTAGCACGATTGTGGCTTTTTCATGCACCCTTCAATGAAAGACAAATGAATCAATCAACCATTCATTCAATCAAGCAATTAGCAAAGGAAACGTCTAAGGAATTAGGAATATTATAATGAGAGAGTGAAAGAGAGTATGCCTTCCCTCTATGTGTGTGTTTGTGTGTGTGTGTGTGTGTGTGTGCGCGCGCGCCCACGCGGGCGTGCGTGTGTGTGTGTGTGTGTGTGTGTGTGTGTGCGCGTGAGTATGCACGCGCATGTGTGTGCGTGTGCATTTTTTGTCAAATACTCCTTTAATAGCCTTATCCCCCCTTGGTCATGAAAACAGCACTGTAAGAACGCCACTGCTTCCAAGATGTGGTTTTGTGTTCCATCATTCTATTTCTGGAGAGGACAGGGCCGGCCCCATGTTTAAGGTAAGGATGGGAATAAATTCAGCTTTAGAGGCCGCAGTTCTGAGGCCATGTAAGAAATGGCTTCCTCTTCCGAACAAGCAGAGGGAAGGGGTGACATGATAAACGGGATGCATTACCGAGCAGCTTTCCTCTGAAATGCATTCTGGACGTACGTTGTGGGTAGTATTTCTTTTCAACACTTTACATATAATATGCTTGTGTATGGGTTTTTTAAGGTGGGAAAGAAAGAGAAGAAGTGTATTTATTGAAAGCACGGAATCTAAAAAAAATTAAGATAAGTGTTTTTGAAGAGGAATCAGGATATCAGATAGGGAAAGGAAACGATATATATATTATTTTTTAAGCGAAAGGGAATTAACGGGTAATATAATCTAAAAACAGAAAGAAAAAGACAGACAGGCAGACATACAGACAGACACAAAGAAAGAACAGAGAGAGATAGAGAGAGATACAGGGAGATTAAGAGGGGGGAGAGAGACAGAGAGAGTGTGTGAGAAATAAAAAAAGAAAGAAAGAAAGAAAGAAAGAAAGAGAGAGAGAGAGAGAGAGAGAGAGAGAGAGAGAGAGAGAGAGAGAGAGAGAGAGAGAGAGAGAGATGGTGAGAGAGACAGAGAGACAGACAGAAAAACAGACAGACAGACAGTGAGTCCGCACTCT
>CM054153.1:58895978-58900978 GCA_028751875.1 Rapana venosa | reverse complement strand
AGCGTTTGACGAAGAAGAAGAATCCGAATTCAGTTCTAGCGTTCTTTTTCCTTTCATTCAAGTATGATGTTTGAGTTTGCTAACAAATTTGAGGTGAACCTAGCCATTTAGGGGAGGGGAGGATGTGTCTACAAACGAGGACTTGTTTGGTGCCGAAAACATCTACCTTCCTTACAACCCTCAAGGAAAAACAGCAAGACTCCCTATTAACCCACAAACACGATTTACTTTGTCTGGAACTATTTTCTGCATTTGGTTTCATGTTATTTTTATTCTCTGTAGGCTGACAAACGCCGAATCCTAAATTTATGAGAACATTGTGTGAACTCTGTGAAACAGTGTAGGGCAGCGGTGGCCAATTTCTGGTACAAAGAAAAATAAAGACATTCTTTATAAAACGCTGTTTGAGGCAAACGTTCAAAGGTAGACAGATGCTTTCTTTGCAGCCTTTTTAGAGAAATGATGGTTGCTTGGGGTTTCACTAAAGTTCAGATAAAAATGTGTAAGTGATTTACATACATCTCACACGCACACATGCCAACACCGCTATCGTCATTCACTTTGTTTTTCATTTAGCACGTGCTTGGGGGAATACATAGAGAGAGATAGAGAGAGAGATACAGAGAGATAATAATAATAATAATAATAATAATAATAATAATAATAATAATAATATAATAATAATGTATGGAATTTATATTGTGCTGAATCTTGTAAAGCAACAAATCAAAGCGCAGAGATATAGAGAGAGATACAGAAACAAAGAGAGACAGGGAGAATGAAAAAGACACAGACAGACAAACGGACATACGGAGACAAAAAGGGACACATTGACACAGAAACACAAAGACACAGAGAAAGAAAGACACATAGACACAGAGAAAGATAGAAACATAGACACAGAGAAAGAAAGACAAATAGACACAGAGAAAGACAGAAACAAAGACACAGAGAAGATAGACACATAAACACAGAGAAAGAAAGAAACATAGACACAGAGAAAGAAAGACAAATAACACAGAGAAAGACAGAAACAAAGACACAGAGAAAATAGACACATAAACACAGAGAAAGAAAGAAACATAGACACAGAGAAAGAAAGACAAATAGACACAGAGAAAGACAGAAACAAAGACACAGAGAAAGATAGACACATAAACACAGAGAAAGAAAGAAACATAGACACATAGAAAGAAAACAAATAGACACAGAGAAAGACAGAAACTAAGACACAGAGAAAGATAGAAACATAGACATGAGAAAGAAAGAAACATAGACACATAGAAAGATAGACACATAGACACAGAGAAAGAAACAAACATAGATACAGAGATATAAAGAAACATAGACACATACAAAGATAGACACATAGACACAGAGAAAGCAAGAAACATAGACACAGAGAAAGATAAAAACATAGAAACGGAGAGCAACTGTAGGATTCAACAACGTATATACTTAACCCCCTCCGAAATATGAAATAAAAGCAAGAAAGCACGAAAGACTGAAACAGTTGTATTCATAGAACTCAACACCTTCCTATCCAGAACTGACAGCTACGACACACAGAAAAATGAAGGCAGAAAAGTGGATTTAAACCAAAACATGTCTGCTCTGGTTCGATAAGGCCTCTGTCAACTCCCTGACTGAAAATTGTTTCAAAAGATGACCACCGCGTGCCATCCATCACCGCTAGCCCTGAAGTAATGCATTCTACTTTCTGACACTTCCATTCTCCCACTGCCAAATGTATTGTTTTATCATTCAATCACTGCTGCCAGCCATGTGCAGGAAAAAAGTTCACTCTCCTGAAGTGTCATAAATGGAGTAAAAGGTGTCCTATCACCTATAAGGTCGCAGGGGAGCAAGGCGTCAGAGACCTCACTTCTCCAGGGGCCAGCATATTGAGGGCGGCGCCCATCTCCTCTCCCTTGCTGCTTTACATTCCCTGACCCTAAAGAGGGCAGGTACCCATTTATAGCTGGGGAACTGGGGGAACTGTACTGAAGCCAAGGCGCGCAAACGGTCACCCATCCAAGTGGTAACCACGCTCGACGCTGCTTAACTTGGCTGGGAGAGAACGAGTGCTCTGACCACTGAGCTATCCCGTCCCCACAAAGTGGAAGTGTCATAGATTCAGTATTTTCCCCCATGTCAGACACTGACTTGACTTGACTTGACTGTCTATGAACATGCACTCGCCTCATGCCTAAGACATGGCGTGTTGAACACTTCAGTTTCTGCCAGCTATGCATATTGTGCCATTTAGTGCACGAGAAAGAATTCATTACAACGGCAGCGATGTTCTTGGTCATAGTTTGGAAGAAAAATTCCCTGTTATTGGGAATATAATGTTACTGTTTTTGACAAAAAACCCGAAAACAAAACTTAGGATGTACTGCTCTTGTGGCGACGCGTTTTCCCTGAGGAAGAGCAGTTTGAATTTTACACATATAAAGAGTACAATGCAATGTTAGACAAGACAAGAAACGAACAAAAAAGTGTATTATACTCAACACAACACAAACAGGATAGACTTTCGATATTTAGAATGAAAAATGAAATGGGGCTGAGCAATGAAAACAAAGCTAAATGTTTATTGCCCTCCCGTAAATGAATCTGATTCTACGATCTCTTCAAACGTCACAAACTGACCAGCGTAATTTAGACAAAAAGTAACTTCTGGCTTCTCAATTACCTCCATGAGGAGGCAACTCAGCAACGCATTAGATTTTTCCAGAAGACAAGTCAAAATAGCGGAGCCCACTGTTTTCCAAATTGCATACTGCATGATGGGTATGCTTGTGTCATCCACACCATCGGCCATGTATGATCTGCTCTCCAAAAAGCCATGGGTAGGCTTGTAAAGTATTCATGGGATCAGGGGATATACTTGCGTAGCTTCGACTTACGGTTTCATAGGAAAGACTTACAAGAAAATGAAATAAAAGCGCATTCTCAATGACAAATGACGAAAGAGACAAAAAAGCATACAGAGAGACAGACAGACAAGCACAACCACACGCACGCACGCACGCACACATTATATATATATATCAATATATATATATATATATATATAATATATATATATATATATATATATATATATATATATATATATATATTATATATATAGAGGGAAGGATGGAGCATGGGGATGAGAGAGCTCAGAAAAGAGGGGGACACAACAGAACTACCAAGAGACAGAAAGACAGTGACCTAGCTAGAACGGCAGCTGCGTGATCATCAAAGCCAGGGACCGACAACAAGACTGAACCAGAGACACAAGCCGGGGGATACGAACAGGGAGTCCTTTCTCCTCGCTTGTTTCCTCCCATAACACTCAGAACCATCTCATCTTCCACACAGCGTCTACAACACGAGCAGCAGGAAGAAGAGCAGACTATAGACAAGAACGACAACGAAACCAGGACACACAACCGACAATGTTCATCTCCTAGGCAGAGAATCAATCCTACACTGCCGTAAGTGTCCACACACTGTATCAGTGAAGAGAGAGAGAGAACCTCCAGGGGAAATATTGAGCTCTGTCCATTCGCTGAATACTCACGGGGAAGGAAGGAGGACTCTGTAGGAAAGAGCTCAAGGTTTTCATAGAAGAATCCTCCTTCAAGTAAAACGTTGTTCTTTCAGCCCTGAACTTTGCACACTGCACAAGTGTGTGTATGTGTGTGTGTGTGTGGGGGGGGGGGGGGGGGATATGGGTCCTCAGATCTGCCTGGCCAAGACTTGGGGCACTGGTAAAACAGCCCCACACTGCTGCAGGAACAGCCACAATGTTCTTTCTCTGGCGGTCTGGCAGATCTGTTCAAATATTGGAATGTCTGTCGCCAGCCTCTTCTGCAGTTTTGGAGCAAAGAAGACTTGTGTGTCTGACTGGATGGTGAATGTGGTAGAGTTCTTCTTTCTGTGTGTCGCTGCTCTATGTCTGCCAGGCAAATACGTTGGTGCTGCTGCAAACAGGTGGTTCTTTCATTCATGTCCTAGCCACAGGGTGTCTACTCAAAAAGCGTGACCTTGACCCCAACATTCTGAAGAACTATAGACCTGTTTCCAACCTACCTTTTATTTCTAAAGTCCTTCAAAAAGTAGTTCTAAAAGAGCTCAACCACCACCTTCTCTCATACAGTCTCCTTCCTGCGTTTCAGTCTGCCTATCGCGTCAACCACAGCACTGAAACCACCCTAGTCCACACCTTAAACACTCTATTCTTCTCTCCCGTCTTCAAAAAACATTTGGTGTTACTGGTACATCCCTTACCTGGTCTAGTTCATACCTTACTGACCGATTCCAGACAGTCGCTGCAAGATAGAATGCTATATAAATTCCACTTCTTCTTCTTCTTCTTATCATTATTATTATTTGGCTGTCTGTGTGCCTCGCTCGGCCATTCTAAGTCTGTGTTTAGGGGCATGTGTCTGCCCACACCTGGCAGCGATCACGCTATGAACGTGTTCAGCTTGTGTTCCTGAAGTCTGTAGAGAAATAGACACTGCAGTGTTCAGCATGTGTTCCTGAAGTCTGTACAGAAATGGACCCTGCAGTGCTCAGCTTGCCAGAACAGACTGTTAACACTGTCCGTGGACCTGGTCACAGTGTTAGAGGACACGAACATGTAAAATTGAGTAGGAAGCAGGTAGAAATAGAAGTACATAAGTTACACAGAAACATACACACAACGCGTGCGCACGCGCACACACACACACACATGCGCGCGCTTACGCGCACAGGGAGATAGAGCGAGAGAGGAGAGAGAGAGAGAGAGAGAGAGAGAGAGAGAGAGAGAGAGAGAGAGAGAGAGAGAGAGAGAGAGAGAGAGAGAGAGAGAGAGACACACACACACACACACACAGACAGACAGACAGACAGACAGACAGATACAAATAAACATACAGACATACAGACAGACAGACATAGACAGACCGATAGACAGACAGGCACAGACAGACACAGGCAGCGCGCTCCACAAGCACTGC
>CM054153.1:58885978-58890978 GCA_028751875.1 Rapana venosa | reverse complement strand
GAGCTGAGCTGTTTTCTGCACCTTCCTACTTCCTGACAATTAAGTCATTCCTTATGGCCGGAGCTTCCCTTTAGATAGTGCCGTATATTACACCCACGCACTTTTTGTTGTAGCTGCTACTGCTCTCTTTTGGAAGAGAGGCCTACATTTTTATTGGGAGAAGTGTGTTGTGACTGTCGCAACGTGCAATACAATACTATACAATATAATGCTATGCAATGTCATTCAATGTAATACAATGCAATACGATGCATTACAATACGCCACGATACACCACAATGCAACGCAACGCAATGCAGCACAGCACAATTCAATAAATTAGATACAACACAATGCAATAAACCACAACATAATACAATTAAATACAACACAAAGCAATACTCTAGCTATGTGGACTATGTCGACATTCCTCGTTACGCCTGCAGTAAAGGGCTTGCAATAGTTCTTTACACAGAATGGCAGACAGATAAAAGCTTGAAAACCCGAACCTAAGTTTGAAACGAATTTGTACACAGCACCTTAGGGTACACTCTGTGTATGTTTAACACGTGTCGAAGTTAATAGTCAATTTGCACACAAAACTTCAGACTACATTCTGTGTATGTTTCACACAAATATAAAGTAAAAATGAATTTGCACAGAGATATTCGGACTGCATTCTGTGTATGTTTAAAACGTGTATAAATTAGGAGTGAATTTGCACGGAAATATTCGGACTACATTCTGTACATGTTTAATGTGTGCCTTGTTTAGGAGTGCATTTGTTCACACTTGCCTGTGTGCATGCACATGCGTTTTCCCAGGCGTATACATCAGTATTTTCATTCAGCAACATCACCTGACCATCACATAAACTTCCTCCTGAATACACAGCCATGGCCATGTATACAACGTCCTTAAGAAGAAGAAAAAAAAACCGATAACGGTAAAATGACTTTGGGCAAAATAGCAAACAGCCAAAATAAAAGATGAACAAAAATACACACACAAAAACAAACATAAATGCTACTGTCTTACGGCAGCCTAAACTAAACGTGGAAGAACAAAAATCGAAGGAGCGGACGTGGGGATTTGGAAGACATCCTGAAGACAGGAAACAGAGAATAAGTTAAGTCAGTGCCGCGGGATCCGATTTTTTTTTAAGATAACAAGCAAAAACGGGAATAAGAGAGAGAGACGAGAGAGAGAGAGAGAGAGAGAGAGAGGAGAGAGAGAGAGAGAGAGAGAGAGAGAGAGAGAGAGAGAGAGAGTGAGAGAATTATTCCGATTTGGATAACGTAATCATGTATAGGCCGTTGCCCCCCCCCCCTCCTCCTCCACCCCCCACCCCAGTGAAAGGGTGTACATAAGAAACACTCTAAAACATCAAGCTACATATGAACACTCTCACCAAACAATAAAGCAAGTTGGAAACCTCAAGACAACAATAATGAAGGCATGTTAAGTGATTTGTATAAACAAATTGACACGTGTCTTGCTGTTTGTACTTTCAGGTCGTAAGTGATGCAACTGGAAACTGGCTTGGGAATTTATAAAACTTCATTCCTCCCCAGACACAGGTATATTGTTTCCTACCTTTTTAAAAAAAAAATTATATCGTCCATTTTTTCTCTGCATGGCTTTTACTTTTCTTTCTTTTTTCATCCTGGTTTTTGCTTGTGTGGAATTTGGTTTGGGTTGGTTTGCTGGTAGGGTAATTTTGAGGGGGGGTGTTTTTGTTTTACACCCAGGAAATGAGTCCCCCGACCCATAAAGATAAACGGTTTTTTTCCCTTTCAGACTGTATACATTGTGACCCCAGCCCCTGCTCTCTAGCCACTTTTATCGTAGAATCTCCACTCCAGTATCCCTCGCGTAAGCTCTCGCTTTCTCTCTCTCTCTCTCTCTCTCTCTCTCTCTCTCTCTCTCTCTCTCTCTCTCTCTCTCTCTCTCTCTCTCTCTCTCTCTCTCTCTCTCTCTTCTCTCTCTCTCTCCCCCTGACTCCCCCTCTCCCCTCTTTCTCTTGTCCACAAGAAATGAAAAATGACCGCAAAGCAGCCCTACGTAAAAGGACACACTTGTCCAGTGTCCATTGCAGTCTTCATAAAATAGCTGTGTTGTAGCCGTAACAACAGTTATTTCCCTTCTGCAAGGTGGCTGCTGTCACAATTACTTTACCATCTTCCTTCTATCCTTGCCATTCTCTGCCCAAGGCGTGTTTTTTGTCGTGGATTTTTGTCTTGGATATTCTCAGTGTATGTCCATAATGCTGTTTTCTTTTCTTATTTTGACTGGGTGGTTTTTATTTACTTGTTTCTTTATCTTAATCAGGTTTGCTACTGTTTCTGTTGCCTTTTTTTCTTATGCTGTACACTGTTCTAAGAATGCAGAATAAATCTAATTAACAAAGATAGTACATGTGGATAATTCTCTGATTCATTTTTATTTGCTGTTGTTTTTATATCCATTGCTGTTGTGCAAATGGGCTGCGGTAGCTCAGTGGTTCATGTATTAGTCGTAAAGTCTCAGAGGCTTAGTTCCAGTTTTCGGACAGCTGCCCTCTTGAAAGGATTTTTTCCTGAATAATTATATGTATTCCCCACTGGCCGTAACGCCACCTCCCTTAAATATTACACTGAACATTCAAACCAAGGTTCAGGGTGTCACATGGACATGATTTGGTAAAAACTGTATCTCCTAGATGTTTAAGAGTCTACAGATATCAAGGGTTTTGAGCAAAAATAAAACAAAACAAGAAAAGATGTATTCTTAAAAGCCTGCTTAAAACCAGATCACAAGGTATCGATTTTAAACAGATTTGAAAACATATAAATTCAGGAAAAATGTGCATACACACAAACAGACGCACGCATGGGCGTGCGCACGCTTGCATGCACTTACACACGCACGCACAAAACTAGAGTGGGCGTTTATACACATAATATGTGTGTACATGTGTCAGGATGTGTGGGAATGCGTGCGTGCGTGCTTTTGTGTGTGCATGCGTGCGTGTGTGTGCGTGTGTGCCCGTGTAGGTGTGGGTGCGTGCGTGCGTGCTTGTGTGTGTGCGTGAGGGTGCTAGCGGGTGTGGGTGTCTTGTGTTCATGTGTATGTACACACGCGCGCGTGCGCCTGTGTGTATGTGTGTGCAACCTCTGCGTACGTGTGTCCTTGTGATAAATTATGTCCAACATCTTTTGTGACCTGTTTACAACAACAACATAAATCACAAGAAAGAAAAAAAACCCAGAAAGATGAGATGAATAACAACGAAATCATAAAGAGAAAAAAAAAACACAGCAAAAATCATACAGCTTAAAACTCTGACAAACATAAACACCGTTATCTGCACCCGAATAATGATAAAAATAAAACACAAAACTAAACACAAGAAAAAACGGCATTGATGAGTGAAGGAGAAAGAAGAACACAATAAAGAATAGAGTAGAAATACAAGGAAAGGAGAAATGAGGTTGGCAAGAGTTTGAAAGAAAAGATCGCTGATTTCATGGCAGAATCAGGAGCCAGAATGGTCAAGTGGTTAGAGCATAGAACTCGTCATCCGAGCCCTAAGGTTCGAGTCTTGGTTCATCTTGTCTGGTATCAATGGGTGTGTGTGGGGGGAGTGGGAGGAGGTTTAGGTGTAGGTGTAGGTTTGTCTGTGTGTGTGTGTGTGAGTTTTGGCGGTGGGCGGTAATGTGTGCGTATGTGCTTTGTGTGTGTTTGAGAGTGTTTTGTGTGTAGGTGTGTGTATAGATGTGTGAGTGCGTGTGTTTTGAGTGAAGGTGTGTGTGGTGTGTTTTTCAGGGGGGTGTATGTGTTGTTTTTTTGTTCTTTGGATTTTACATATGTTCCCTCAATGAGTGTGTTATTGTGAGAGTGTATGAGTGTGAGGTGTTTGTGTTTAGTGTGAGAGTGTGTGAGTGTGGGAGTATGTGTGAGAGAGAGAGAGAGAGACAATGTGTGTGTTCTGCTTTTTTCCCCTTCAGTTTACATCATTAAAACCTTAGTCTCCTGCAAACCATTCAAACCTGGCAATCAATGAAGATCCTATCTGCAAACGCACGCATAACGACTTGTGCCTGCGTACAAACCAGTCCCTCCGTAGAACAGTATCACACCGATAGCCTGTGGTATGTATAACTCAAATACACCCATGTACATTCTGAGATGTGGAGAGAGGTATGGACTCCGACAGATTCAATCTGACCAGATACATCATCCATCTGACAGTCTTAGCGCCCCGGTAGCTGCTTAAGTATAGAGATTAGAAAGAGAGGAACATAACGTTGTTCGTAGAAGAAAGAAAAGAAGAAAGACAGGAAGAGACAAGACTGAGAAGGACAAAATTAAGTAGAGAAGAAAGAAGGGAAGGAAGGCAGGAAGGGAAACGAAGGAGAGAAGAAAAATAAAAGTAGAGAAGAAAGACAAAAAAAAGACAGGAAGAAAGATTTAGAAAAAAACAAAAACAAAGCAGAGAAAGAAAGAATGGAAGGGAAAGGGAAAGGGAAAGGGAAGGGGACAAATTGAGAAGAAGAAAAATAAAGTAGAGAAGAAAGAAGGGGAAAGGGAAAACAGGAAGAATTCAAAAATGAGAAGAAGAAAAACAAAGTAGGAAGAAAAAATAAAAAAGGGGAAAGGGTGGCGGAACATATAAGAATTTAGAAGAACAAAACATTAGTAAAGAAAAAAAGAGAAAGAAGAAAAAAAAGAGACAAGAACGAAAAAGACAAAGTAAAAAAAAGAAGAAAAGGAAGGAAGACAGGAAGAGTCAAGAAAGAGAAGAGTAAAACAAAGATCGCAGAAGAAAGAAGAGAAAGAAGGAAGGCAGGAAGAGAAAAGAACAAAAGAAAGTCCTCAGAGGAAAATGGCAGGAAGAAAGTCAACACAAAAGAGAGAGAAAGCCACTGGTTGTTGTTGTTGTTTTTTTGGGGGGCAGGATAGGGGGGGGGGTGGAGATGGAGGGAGAGGGGTGTAAAGAGAAGAAGAACGTTTGCAGAAAAATAAAATAAATAGAATAA
>CM054153.1:58875978-58880978 GCA_028751875.1 Rapana venosa | reverse complement strand
ACGGTGTTGTGGACAGGTCAAGTAGGCAGAGACTACACGGCCTAGTGGACTTGTGGACAGAAAGCTGCATCCTTCAATTGTATTTGACGTGTTTCTACACAGCTGCAGTTTTCGGATTCTGTTGAGGTTGTAGGTCGTTTTGGATGAACTCTTTGTCAAGGTAAACATACTTTTTCTACTTTAAAGGTAATGACACCAGTCATGCAGTGGATCTTTCTCTTTTCACTGTAACCGGTTTTATGAATGGAGAGGCCGGTCACAATATTCTTCGTCACTATGAGCGTTTTTATTTCTAAGTAAACCAGCTGAGAAATAAGACCGCCAATATGTAAGGTTATGAAGTTCCTTTCTGCTTAACCCTTCAGTGTCTCTCATTTTACTTGCGCAATGACAGTCGAAAACGCAATATTCTGGAAAGCGTATCACAGCAAGAGCATAACCTTAGGGCGAATGAACAGCTATGGGATTATTCCACCAAACACTATTTCGTGGGGAAACGCCAGTTAGCGGAGACAATGGCAGTCAGCGGGGACAATGCCTGTCAGCGGGGACAATGCCAGTCAGCGGGGACAATGGCAGTCAGCGGGGACAATGGCAGTCAGCAGGGAGAATTGCAGTCGACGTCAACGGGGACAATCAGCGGAGACAATGGCAGTCAGCAGGGACAACGCCAGTCAGCGGGGACAATGACAGTCAGCAGGGACAATTGCAGTCAACGGGGACAATCAGCGGAGACAATGGCAGTCAGCGAAGACAATGGCAGTCAGCGAAGACAATGGCAGTCGGACAACTGGGATCGCCCTTTCTCAAACCGACCCCGGCCCTTGGCTTACATCCCGCGAACACGGGGCCCTGTAGAGCCCAGCACACAACTCTCACAGCAGCCCGGATAGCAGGACAGAATGATGAGACTGATAATGTCCTGCAGCTGTTTTGCATGCAAATCCTGACAGGGCCCCTGTCCACACAGCAAAGGAGATAAAAGAACTCATCACGTCCCCTCGGACAGCAGTGAGAAAGGGAGGAACAGTAAGGGAAGGAGGAGAAGAAGAAGAAGGAGCGGAAGAAGGAAGGAGAGAGAGAGAGATGGGGGGGGGGGGGGGGGGAGAGACACAGAGACACAGAGACAGACAAACAGTAAGACCAATAGTTTGAGAAAAACAGAAAGCATAATTACAAAGAAAACCAAAACGAAATTCCAGTAGATGGCTGACAATTGGGTCAAGTATAGGAAGAGTAGCAGAAACAGTCAGAAGTTGCAATCAACAGAAACCTGATGAAAAGATCGAGACCAACACGAAAGAGATCGCCATCAGAGTTTACTGTTTTGTTCTTGGGCTCTGATTTTCTTTTTTTTTCTTTTCTTTTCTCTTTTATTTTCTTTGCTTCTTTAAAAAAAAACAGACAAACTTGTTTTGCTTTAATTTTGTTTTTCTTAAAGCAATATTATTGATCGCGCTTCATTTGCTTTTAGAGGGTTTGTGTTTGTTTGTAATTTATCACATTGGGGTTTTTCCATCCTATTTCTTTTCTTTAATCCAATTTTTTCAGTTTTTCTTTCATTTTTATCTTCTCTATTTTGTTAAATTCGGTGCTTTTATTTTTTGTTGCTGCTTTTTTTTGAATTTTCTATTTAATTTTGGGGGGTTTGGTTTTTGTTGTTTTAAGGGGTATGGATTACTTCGGGTTTTTTTTAAATTCTTTTTCGTGGATCGCCAACGAAGAAATGGTGGAGGGGTGCTTTTCCACACCATCAGCATGTGAGGAATCAACACTGATGACATCAAACATGCAAGTTGGGTTTTATTGGTTTTTTCTCGTTGGTTTTTTTTTTTCTTTATGTTTGTCTGTCTCTTCTTCCGGTTAAAATCTCATGGCCATCTCTGCTCTTTTGTTTTGTTGGGGTTTGTTTTCCTTGTAGCTTCGGTTTGGTTTTTTTTATTTCTTTGCTTTTGTATTTCTTTTTTTTTCTTTAAAAAAATCATTAACGGCATTTTTTCCTGTTTGTTTGTTGTTGGGTGGTTTTTTTGGGGGGTGGTGGGTAAATGTCTTCACAGGCAGACCAAGTACCCCTCACACACACACACGCACGCATGCACGCACGCACGCACGCACACACAAACACACACACACACACACACACACACACACACACCACAAGAACATAGAGAGAGAGCATTGAAAAGTGCCATTGTACTTCAGCCTTGGGCTACTGTACAAAGCACGTTTGGGGAAGGGGGGAGGTAGACATCATAGCAGAAAACGTGTTTATCCATTTCACAGTTCCTACTCTGCAAGCATACAGAGTCACACTCAATATCTTCTAGTTATTATCATCCCCATCATCATCTTCAGCATCTACATAATCATCGCAATCAGTCAGAGAAAGAAGAGAGAGAGAGAGAGAGAGAGAGAGAGAGAGAGAGAGAGAGAGAGAGAAGAGAGAGAGGAGAGAGAGAGAGAGAGAACAGAGACAGACAGAGGCAGACAGACAGAGGCAGACATAGAGAGACACAGAGACAGATAAACTAAAAAACATAGAAAACATATTTGAAAAAAAACATACCAACTCTTGGTAGATATTTGGCTCAACTGACAGAAGAATGTAGAACTTGCCGGAAGATGAAGGCATCGGAGACCTGATGGACATCTCTGGAGCAAAAGGAAAAACCGCCATCATGGTTTACTTTTTAGCTCTTGTGTTTTGCTTTTTCTGAGTTTCTTTTTATTCTTTTCTTTTGTTTGTTTATTATAAAACAAACAACTTGTTTGCTTTTTTCTTATAGCAATATTATCGATCGTGATTTCATTCGGCTTTGCTTTTGAGGGTAATGTTTCATGTTGAATTTTTAATAAAATCTTATTTCTTTTCTTGAAATCAGTCTTTTCGGTTTATCGTTTTTATAATTACTTTTTCTTTTTTGTGTTTTTGTTGCTGCTGTTTGCATTTTCTACTTGATTTTTCGTTTGGTTTTCTTGTTGTTCAGGGGGCAGGGATTACTGCGTTCTTTTTTCTTCTTAGATCGCCAACGATTGAATGGCTAAGGGGTGTTTTCCTGCATCGTCAGCTTCTGAGGCATCAACTCTGATTAAATCAAACAAGGCAGCTATGTTTTTTTTCTTACAGGTTTTCTCTCTGTTTGTCTGTCTCTTCTTTCAGTTAACAATCCCATGGCTATCTCTGCTCTTTTATTTTGTTTTTTTTCGTTTTTTGTAGACTCGGGTTGTTTTTATTTTCCGTTTTTTTTTCTATTTCAGTTTTATATCTGGTTTTGTGCCAGCATTTTTGCTTTGTTTGATTTTTTTGTTGGGGGGGGGGGGATAGAAGAACAGTCCGAAAAGGCATAGCACGTACCCCCTGCCCCCCCCCCCCCCCCCCCCCCCCCCCCCCTTAACACTAAAAATGGTAGGGAAGCAAAGAAAGCGCGAGAGAGAGAGGCAGAGACAGACAGAGACAGACAGACAGACAGAGAGACAGAGAGACAGAGAAAGAGAGAGACAGAAGGACAGAGACACAGCCAGGCAGACATAGACAGAGAGATTGACAGACAGTTCTGACAGACATACAGACAAACAGACAGACAGATAGACAGACAGACATTCTGACAGAGACAGACAGACAGACAGACTGACAGACAGACTGACTGACAGACTGACAGAGACAGAGACAGAGACAGACAGAGACAGACAGACAGAAGACTGACAGACAGACAGACAAGCAGACAGACTGACTGACTGACTGACAGACAGACAGACAGACAAAAAGACAGACTGACAGACAGACTGACAGAGACAGACAGACAGACAGACAGACAGACAGACTGACAGACACACAGACAGACAGATAGACAGACAGACAGTCTGACAGACATACAAACAGACAGACAGACAGACTGACAGACAGACAGACTAATAGACAGAGAGTCAGACAGACAGACAGACAAACATGAATACTGAAAACGCACCAGAAAGAATTGATAGGTTGTTCTCAAAGGAGCGGCTTGTTGAATTTTAACTGATAGACAAACTGTTCTCAAAGCTGAGTGTTCCCGCCATGACTCTGGTGATTGAGAGATGAAACCACTTGTTAAAAACAAACGACAAACAAACAACAGCTTAAGACGGAAGGCATTGGAAGGATGCGGAGCTTTGTGGCCTTGGTTGATATTTCGCTGGTCTGCTAAGATGATCCTATACGTGTATTCTCTTTACCTTAGTTTTCGGTTTGCCGTCAAAATAAGGAACGCTTTCTAAAGAAAACTAGTTAGGTCGTATGCACGTTTGGTACTTGTCTAACAGCCCCTTCTTCTGTCTGTCTGTCTGTCTGTCTGTCTGTCTGTGTCTCTGTCTCTGTCACTCTTTCTCTTACCCTCAGAAAATAAAATTTCGTTATCTCTCTCTCTCTCTCTCTCCTCTCTCTTCTCTTCTCTCTCTCTCTTCTCTCTCTCTCTCTCTCTCTCTCTCTCTCTCTCTTCCCTCTCTTCTCCCTCTCTCTCTTTTTCACCCCCACTCTCTCTCTCTCCATCCCCCTCTCTCTTCCCCCCTCTCTCTCTCTCTCTCTCTCTCTCTCCTCTCTCTCTCTCTCTCTCTCTCTCTCTTTTAGCTGTGTAAGTTTATTGCTATGGGCTTTATTTTATTTTATTTTCATATATATCCTTAAGGGCGGGGACTGGATGTAAAAAAGCACATGGGTGCTTATTCATTATCCTCGAAATAAAAAAAATTGTCATTGTCATTGTCTGTTTCTTTGTCTATCGCTTTTGGTAATTGTCTGATAGTCTCTCCTTCTACCTATCTGTCTGTGTCCGTCAGTCTGTCTGTTCCTCTTGCTCTTTTACTTTCTGTCTCTCAATTCCTTTTTCTCTTTCCCCATCACCTTCTTTTGTACGTCGATCTGTCTCTCTGCTGGATTTTAATTCCCATTAAAGCGAATAATGGATAGCTATAAACGGTAAATACGGTAATAGGTTTACTTAGTGAAAGAACACGGGGGTGAAAAA
>CM054153.1:58865978-58870978 GCA_028751875.1 Rapana venosa | reverse complement strand
GGGGGGGGTAAAGAAAGGATGCCAGGAGTTAATGAGAGAGCATGAGGATTCCAATCTGTCCGCGTGCTTGTTTACTCATTCATCACATTCCTTGTTTGCCTGTTGTCGGAGGGATGGTTTCTCTTCTGCCCTGCTGTAATTAAATCGCATTTTCAATGATTTCTAAGAATTGGAAATGTTTGCTCTGCAGCTCTATGGTGTGGAAATTTGAATCGACTCCCCTTTTTTTAACAAGAGAGAAAGAGAGAGAGAGAGGGGGGGGGGGAGGGGGGATTTATTCTTTTATTTCGAGGATAATGAAATAAGCACTCATGTGCTTTTACTTCCATCCAATCCCCGTGAATATGCAGTTTTGTAAATGGCCTACTCTTCCAAAAAGCGGAATGGGTTTTAACATGTGCGCAAGATGTTCTGCGTGCGTTTACACACGACACCTCGGTTTATAGTCTCATCCAAAGAACCTTTTGGGAGAGTGGAGTTGGCACTGATGTTAAGCCAGAGAAAAAATCCTCTTGACGAGATTTGAACCCGGTCAGCAGATCACAAATGGATCATTTAAACCACCAAACTATCCCGCCACCCCTAAATGAAAGACAGTCAAAGACAGACAGACAGACAGAGCGAGAGCAAGAGCATACAAGTGAGCCAGAGAGAAAGAGAGCTGTCAGACAGAGAACACTCTAAAGAGCTGCTTGCCATTCTCTGGCTTATTTACACGCCAAATCAAACGGGCACTTTATTTTCCTGACAAATATTTCAGAACACAGGAAAAAAAAAATACACACAAAACACGACAAAGGAAATCTGCCTGACGACTGCCAACCATCAATGTGAAAAATGACAAGCCTTGCTTTGTGCCAGAGTTGAGAAGGGATGGAGGGAGGATACAGAAATGATGCCAGGAGTTGTAGAGAGAGCATAGAGATGCCAATCTGTTGGCGTGTTTGTTTGCTCGCTTCATCAGATTCCTTGTCTGTTTGTGATTGGAAGGCTTAAGGTTTTCTTCCCTGCTGTCCACCTGTAATTAGATATCATTTTGAATGACTGCTATGAATCTCACATTTTTGGCTTGGCATGTCTCTGATGTGGACATTCAAATCGATTCCCTATTTCGCAAGGAGGAGAGGAGAGAGAGAAGAGAGAGAGAGAGAGAGAGAGAGGAAGGAAGAGAGAGAGAGAGAGAGAGAGAGAGAGAGAGAGAGAGAGAGAGAGAGAGAGAGAGAGAGAGAGAGAAAGAGAAGAGAGAGAGAGAGAGAGAGACGGGCTGTCAGGCAAAATAGGACTCTCTCCCTCTCTCTCTCTCTCTCTCTCTCTCTCTCTCTCTCCTCTCTCTCTCTCTCTCTCTCTCTCTCTCTCTCTCTCTCTCTCTCTCTTTCTCTCTCCCTCCCTACACTCTCTCTCTCTCTCTCTCTCTCTCTCTCTCTCTCTCTCTTCTCTCTCTCTCTCTCTCTCTCCCCCCTCCCTCCATCTTTCTCTCTCTTTCTCTCTCCCTCCCTCCCTCCATCTCTCTCTCTCTCTCTCTCTCTCTCTCTCTCTCTCTCTCTCCCTCCCTCCATCTCTCTCTCTCTCTCTCTCTCTCTCTCTCTCTCTCTCTCTCTCTCTCTCTCTCTCTCTCTCCCTCTCTCTCTCTCCTTCTCTCTGTCCTCAAACATATATCACACCGCGCGTGCGATTTTCATGTTGAAAATTACAGCTTGTGAAATCTTTACTTCAAATATTCATCAAACATTAAAGGAGGTGTGCACTCCACTAGCATAATACCCAGGACAGATTGGGGAGTGAGGGTGACCAGAAAGGGATGGGTAGGTAGCCAACAGAAAAAAAGAATGAAGGGCTGTGCACACTGAACACTGAGCGTGTTCATCCTCTAAAGGAAGGAAAACGCCAAATTCAGAAACGACGCTCCATTAATTTCCAATTTGAAAGCCGCGCTGTCTGAGGGTGGATTCTGCAGTGGTGCTTTTGAAAGAAAGACAGAGTGCAGGATAATGATGAGGACGACAGACGGTGGCAAAGTGAACAGGAAAAACAGACACCCCCCCCCTTAGTGCAGATGTGTGGGCTGCAATCCATGGAAGCTCGTTAGAACAGGAACAGGAACAGGGGGAAAACTTTATGTTTATCCCTCGGAAAGAGAGAGGGAAAAGAGAGAGAGAGAGAGAGAGAGAGAGAGAGAGAGAGAGAGAGAGAAGAGAGAGAGAGAGAGAGAGAGAGAGAGAGAGAGAGAGAGAGAGAGAGAGCGCAAGCAAACAAGCCAGCAGCCAGAAAGAGAGCTGTCAGACAGAGAACACTCTAAAGAGCTGTTTGCCATTCTCCTGGTTATTTACACGCCAAATCAAACGTGCCCTCTATTTCCCAGACAAACATTTCAGAAGAGAGCAAAAGTAAATAAAGTAAAGACAAACAACACACCACCCGACAAAGGAAAACTGCGCAAGGACTGCCAACCATCCATGTGAAATATGACAAGCCTTGCTTTGTGCCAGAATTGGGAAGGAACGGGGGGAGGGTGGGTGGGTAAAGAAATGATGCCAGGAGTTAAAGACAGATCATGAAGATTCTAATTCGTTGGCGTGTTTGTTTGCTGGTTCTTCACATTTCTTGTTTGCTTGTTGTCTAAAGGATGATTTTCATCTGCCCTGGTGTAATTAAATCTCATTTTGAATGATTTGTATGAATCAGAAATCTTTGCTTGTCAGTTTATGATGTAGAAATTCCTTTTGTTTTACAAGGATAGATAGATAGATAGATAGATAGATGGATGGATGGATGGATTGGTAGATAGATAGATAGATAGACCAATCGATGGATGGATAGATGGATGGGTAGATGGATGGATACATAGATATACAGATGATAGATTGATGGGTAGATCGAGAGAGAGAAAGAGACAGAGAGAGAGAGTGAGAGACAGACAGCCAGCCAGCCAGACATACAGACAGACAGACAGATAGTGGGTCTGGCTCAATTAGCTGAAATGTTTAAGACAGGGCTGAGACCATACCGTTACTGAGATGTCTTTCTTTTACAGGGGAGGAGGGGAGGTTCCAGTGCAAAAGAATTACAGCCACTTGTGTCATGTTCTCCTTTCTGCTGGGCCTGTCTATCACTCTCTACTTTAACATCTGCATTTTACCTACTTTCTTTAGCAAAAAAAAGACACACGCGCACACACACATGTACCACACACACACACACACACACACACACACACACACACACACACACACGCACACACACATAAAAACAAACAAGCGAGCCAGTGAGAAATAAAGCTGCCAGACATACAAAAACTCTAAAGAGCTGCTTGCCATTCTCCGGGTTATTTACACGCCAAATCAAACGGGCTCTTTATTTTCCTGACACACATTTCAGAAGAGAGCAAAAGTAAAGAAAAAACAACACAAAACCCGACAAAGGAAATCTGCCCAACAACTGCCAGACATCAATCTGAAATATGACAGCCTTGCTTTGTGCCAGATTTGGGAAGGGAGGGGGGGGGGGTAAAGAAAGGAGGCCAGGAGTTAAAGAGAGAGCATGAGGATTCCAATCTGTCCGCGTGCTTGTTTACTCACTCATCACATTCCTTGTTTGCCTGTTGTCGGAGTGATGGTTTCTCTTCTGCCCTGCTGTAATTAAATCGCATTTTCGATGATTTCTATGAATTGGAAATGTTTGCTCTGCAGCTCTATGGTGTGGAAATTTGAATCGACTCCCTATTTTTTAACGAGAGAGAGAGAGAGAGAGAGAGAGAGAGAGAGAGAGAGAGAGAGAGAGAGGGAATTTATTCTTTTATTCTCTTATTTCGAAGATAACGGAATAAGCACTCATGTGCTTTTTTATCCAGTTCCCCGTGTGTATGTAGTTTTGTAAACGGCCTACTCTTCCGAAAAGCGGAATGGGTTTTAACATGTGCGCAAGATGTTCTGCGTGCCTTTACACACGACACCTCAGCTTATAGTCTCATCCAAAGAACCTTTTGGGAGAGTGGAGTCGGCACTGATGTTAACCCCAGAGAAAACAATCCTCTTGAACGCGATTTGAACCCGGGTCAGCAGATCATAAATGGATCATTCAAACCACCAAGCTATCCCGCCACCCCTAAATGAAAGACAGTCAAAGACAGACAGACAGAGCGATAGCAAGAGCATACAAGTGAGCCAGAGAGAAAGAGAGCTGTCAGACAGAGAACACTCTAAAGAGCTGCTTGCCATTCTCTGGCTTATTTACACGCCAAATCAAACGGGCACTTTATTTTCCTGACAAATATTTCAGAACACAGGAAAAAGATAAACACACACAAAACCCGACAAAGGAAATCTGCCTGACGACTGCCAACCATCAATGTGAAAAATGACAAGCCTTGCTTTGTGCCAGAGTTGAGAAGGGATGGAGGGAGGATACAGAAATGATGCCAGGAGTTGTAGAGAGAGCATGGAGATGCCAATCTGTTGGCGTGTTTGTTTGCTCGCTTCATCAGATTCCTTGTCTGTTTGTGATTGGAAGGCTTAAGGTTTTCTTCTCTGCTGTCCACCTGTAATTAGATATCATTTTGAATGACTGCTATGAATCTCACATTTTTGGCTTGGCAGTTCTCTGATGTGGACATTCAAATCGATTCCCTATTTTCGCAAGGAGAGAGAGAGAGAGAAAGAGAGAGAGAGAAGAGAGAGAGAGACAGAGAGAGAGAGAGAGAGAGAGAGAGAAAGAAGAGAGAGAGAGAGAGAGAGAGAGAGAGAGGGGGGGGGGCTGTCAGGCAAAATAGGACTCTCTCCCTCCCTCCATCTCTCTCCCTCTCTCTCTCTCCTCTCTCTCCCTCCCTACATCTCTCTCTCCTCTCTCTCTCTCTCTCTCTCTCTCTCTCTCTCTCTCTCTCTCTCTCTCTCTCTCCCTCCCTCTCTCTCTCTCTCTCTGTCCTCAAACATACATCACACCGCGCGTGCGATTTCCATGTTGAAAATTACAGCTTGTGAAACATTTACTTCAAATATTCATCACAC
>CM054153.1:58848478-58855978 GCA_028751875.1 Rapana venosa | reverse complement strand
CTCATCCAAAGGAAAGGGAGAGAGAGAGAGAGAGAGAGGAGAGAGAGAGAGAGAGAGAGAGAGAGAGAGAGAGAGAGAGAGGAGAGAGAGAGAAGAGAGAGGAGAGACAGACAGACAGACAGACAGACAGACAGACAGACAGACAGACAAGCAGACAGACAGACAGACAGAGGGATAGAGAAAGAGACAGAGAGACAGACAGAGACAGAGAGAGAGACATACAGACAAACAGACAGATAGAGACAGAGAGCTGTAAAGAGATCTTGGCCAATCGATGTTACTAGTCCTATACCTTAACTGCTTTTGTATCTATTCTTCCCGCTACTCTTCAGTCTAACCACCTCCCCCATCTCCCCCTCCTCCCTCCCCCCCCCCCAATCCCCACCCCTGCCTGCCCTCGATGTCATTGAAGAAATGTCCCGTGCAGACGTGAGGTGTTTTGGATAAAAGCAGACGACTGCTTAAAGAGAAACGAGGCCGCCTCTTTTCCCTGAAGACACTGTGGGATTGGGAGGCTGTTTGAGGGATTGTGTGGCTGTTTGAGGGATTGTGTGGCGATAGACTCTGGCCGGGTTTATAATGCCCACGACACAGTGCCGAACCCTGCCCTCCACACAGTGATGAACCCTGCCCTCCACACAGTGATGAACCCTGCCCTCCACACAGTGATGAACCCTGCCCTCCACAGTGATGAACCCTTCCCTCCACAGTGATGAACCCTTCCCTCCACAGTGATGAACCCTTCCCTCCACACAACACAGTGATGAACCCTTCCCTCCACAGTGATGAACCATTCCCTCCACAGTGATGAACCATTCCCTCCACAGTGATGAACCCTTCTTTTCACAGTGATGAACCTTCCTCCAACAGTGATGAACCTTCTTTCACAGGAAGACCCTTCCTCCTTACAGTGATGACCCTTCCCTCCTTACAGTGATGAACCCTTCCCTCCTTACAGTGATGAACCCTTCCCTCCACAGTGATGAACCCTTCCCTTCCCTCCACAGTGATGAACCCTTCCCTCCACAGTGATGAACCCTTCCCTCCACAGTGATGAACCCTTCCCTCCACAGTGATGAACCCTTCCCTCCACAGTGATGAACCCTTCCCTCCACAGTGATGAACCCTTCCCTCCACAGTGATGAACCCTTTCCTCCACACAGTGACTCCCCCAGGAGTTAGGGAGAAGTCATCCATGTCATCTTCAAGAGATGCTGTGATAATAATGTAGAATGTAACTCCGTATCATCATGTCGCTCGATTTTTGAATCAAAAACTTGTGAGTGCTTTTTCATTTTTTAGATTCTCTTCTCCTTTTATGTTCTATAATAGTTGAATAACAGAAAAAAAGTGTGTAATCTGGTTTTAAATCCTTTTAGGTAAACTAGATGTATATCTATTGTCCCCCTTGAACTTGCTGACATGATTTACAAAAGCTTGATGCTCTCCAAGACCATACTGCAAGGAACAGTGCAGGGGAAGAGAAGGCGAGGCAGGCGGAAGAATAAATGGGCAGACATCACTGAATGGACTGGGAAGAGCTTCTCCACAACCCAGGTACTTGCTCATAACCGCCAAATGGAGCCAACTGGTGCAATGTTCGTCATGCGTGCCTTGACGACCTGGAGACGGGAGCAGATGAATGAATGGTGCGATAATGTGTGAGGACTGGTGTCTCACTAATTGCACAGCATAAAGGATTTCTGGTTTTCAAAGGCTGAACAGATAACTGAAGGAGCGATACAGTGTTGTTTTTTCTCTGCTGTGCTGTTCTGCGCGCGCGCACGCACACACACAAACACACGCACACGCACACACACACGCACGCACACACGCACGCACGCACGCACGCACGCACGCACGCACACGCACAAACACGGAACATGAAATTTCTTCTCGCTCTCTCCGTATGACCTGAAGTAATAGTGAAGCAACACACTGGGCAGCCTGGAGAGAGCACGTTAACACCATCAGACCCTATCTTCCTGCTCCTTACACATAAGCCTCGGTTTACAGACTCATCCAAAAGACTTTCCGGGAAGTACAGCTGGTACCAATGTTACATACAAAGGAGAATTCCTCTGAAACAGGCTCATCTTTGGAGAATCAAACTCACACTCTTACGTTCTATCACAACCCAAGGTCAACGCCCTAACCACTGTGCTATCGTCGCATTCACTCACAGATCTGCAGAAACCGTCTTCGCTTTCATCGGGAATACGACAGTTCGGAATAAAACATCCTCCCCCTTGAGATGCTGGGAGCCTCTCAGTATAGAAGCATAGCCACATTCTGAAAAAAAATATCTGCTAGAAATGTCCTCTTTTCTTTCATTTTCTTTGTTACTACCTTGTTTTTTCTTATTGTCAACTCCTTGTATATTTTCTGCCATCTTCGTCCTTTCTTCTTCTTTTTTTATTACCAGAAAGACTTAAAAGATAACTCATATAAGAAATAACAATGGCTGCTGTATGGGCGTTCGGCGACGACAAAGAAGAAGAATTGCGAACAATAATTGCGAAGAAGAATTGCGAAGAATTGCAAAAAAGAATTGCAAAGGAGAATTGCGAGGAAGAAGAGAAGAAGAAGAAGAAGAAGAAGAAGAAGAAGAAGAAGAAGAAGAAGAAGAAGAGAAGAAGAGAAGAAGAAGAAGAAGAAGAAGAAAGAACAAGAACAAGAACAAAAGAACAAGAAGAAGAGCAAGAAGAAAAAGAAGAAGAAGGCACCTCCACTCCAGACCCTAACAGAAGAAAAACACTCTGCGACACTACACTGACAGTGTGACTGACAGTAGGTACCGAGACAGGGTCTGGAACCATTGTTCCCCACAGTGCCATGCTGTCTGCAGTCTCGCTGTCTGCTTCCAGTGAGACAGCAGGACAGCAGTATAGTATTCCTGCACACACAAGTACTACGTCAGGCGCTCTTTTCCTGGTCAGCTGTTCTCTGGAGACAGACAAAGACAGACAGACAGAGAGGGTACTGGTGTGTTACCGAAAACGAGATTAGCTTTGGCGAAATGGTGATGGGGTTTTGCCGTCGTTCTGATGTAGTGTAGTGTAGCAGTAGTAGTAGTAGCAGCGGCAGCAGCAGCAAGAGCAGTAGTAGCAGTGGTAGAAGCAGCAGCAGCAGCAGCAGCAGCAGCAGCAGTAGTAGTAGTAGCAACGGCAGCAGCAGCAAGAGCAGTAGTAGCAGTGGTAGAAGCAGCAGCAGCAGCAGCAGCAGTAGTAGAAGCAACAGAAGCAGCAGCAGCAGAAGCAGCAGCAGCAGTAGCAGCAGCAGCAGAAGCAGCAGCAGCAATAGCAGCAGCAGCAGCAGTAGTAGTTCTTTGTCCAATTGTTTGTTCTTTGTTCAGTATTCAAGGGAAGCATGAAAGGAGACAGAACATCTCTTTTATGAGATACGTGCTCGCGCAGTCTATGTTGCATACACTTTGAGATCCAACTACATAATGTAACGCAGTGAGGAAGTCCTGGGTGCAAGTTGTTCAGTGTATTTTATCTGTCATTCGCTGATATTGCCAGGTGAGATGTTTAACGTATATAACAATCTTATGCTTGCCGATATACACGACAGTCAGAGGTGACAGGTCTAAACATACGCCGCCCTAAAAGATTATAAAGACACTTTCTAAGTTTACCAGGCCTCTGTGTCGGATATTCCAACACTAGAGAATGGACGTTGAATAACTGTTTAATGTACACATCTGCTTAAAGTAGATAACTTGGTCTTGGTTTTGGATAGTCCAATGTTCACATTAGTTATGTTTTTCTCTTCCAGTTGTCATGGTTTTTTTGGCTTCGTTTAGATATGCTTGGTTTGACCCCATTCTAGGGGCTGGTGGCCTGAAGAATAAACTGTGTTCATTGTTCATTGTTTATATTCTAACACTGCCCACTTAGTACATGCAAGCACACACACTGTAGTTTTTCTCTGGATAATATATATATATATATATATATATATATATATATATATATATATATATTATATATATATATATATATATACAAAGAGAGAGAGAGAGAGAGAGAGAGAGAGAGAGAGAGAGGGGGAGAGAAGAGAAAGAGAGAGAGATATCGAGGTCTTTACAAAACGCTTCACTTTGTTCTATATTCCACACATTTCATTTCTTGCGATTGCGGATTGAACATGAAGTCAGTGAAATGGGACGAGGATATTATTTTAAATTCTTGTTCTTTCTGCAGAACAATACCACATTTACGAATTGAGGTTAAACTAGCATCGTTTAACGCTCAAAGAGACGTCCTGACAGCTTGTTTGATACGAACACACGCATCACAGCTGAACTTTTTGTCAACTTGGAGGGGCAGGACATCAGAGCAGAAATAATGCAAACAATAAAGAAGCTCTCTCTCTCTCTCTCTCTCTCTCTCTCTCTCTCTCTCTCTCTCTCTCTCTCTCTCTCTCTCTCTCTCTCTCTCTCTCTTTCTCTCCTCTCTCTCTCTCTCTCTCTCTCTCTCTCTCTCTCTCTCTCTCTCTCTCTCTCTCTATATATATATATATATATATATATATATCCAGAGATAAACTACAGTTTAAAAAGAAAGAAAGAACAGCAAGCTTTCTAAAAAAAAGATATTCTTTGAAACATAAGTCAATAACCCAACAAACAAAACAATAATTCAGTTATAAAGCAAGCATGCAGAAAGATAATAACATCAGGCAAACAAACAAGCCAACGAGAAACAAGCCAGCAATAAACAAGCCAACAAACAAGCCAACAACAAACAAGCCAACAACACACAGGCCAACAACAAACAAGCCAACAACAAACAAGCCATCAATAAACAAGCCAACAACAAACAAGCCAACAACAAACAAGCCATCAATAAACAAACCAACAACAAACAAGCCAACAACAAACAAGCCAACAACAAACAAGCCAACAACAAACAGGCCAACAACAAACAAGCCAACAACAAACAGGCCAACAACAAACAAGCCAGCAACAAACAAGCCAACAACAAACAAACCGACAATAAACAAGCCAACAACAAACAAACCAACAAACAGGCCAACAACAAACAAGCCAACAACAAACAAGCCAACAAACAAGCCAACAAACAAGCCAACAACAAACAAGCCAACAACAAACAAGCCAACAAGCCAACAACAAACAAGCCAACAACAACAAAGCCAACAACAAACAAGCCAACAACAAACAAGCCAGCAATAAACAAGCCAACAAACAAGCCAACAACAAACAAGGCAACAACAAACAAGCCAACAAACAAGCCAACAACAAACAAGCCAACAACAAACAAGCCAACAACAAACAAGCCAACAACAAACATGCCAACAATAAAACAAGCCAACAACAAACAAGCCAACAACAAACAAGCCAACAACAAACAAGCCAACAACAAACAAACCAAAAACAAACAAGCCAACAACAAACAAGCCAACAACAAACAAGCCAACAAATACAAGCCAACAACCAAGCCAACAACAACCAAGCCAACAACAAACAAGCCAACAACAAACAAGCCAACAACAAACAAGCCAACAAAACAAGCCAACAACAAACAAGCCAACAACAAACAAGCCAACAAATATCAAGCCAACAAACAAGCCAACAACAACCAAGCCAACAACAAACAAGCCAACAACAAACAAGCACAACAACAAACAAGCCAACAAGAAACAAGCCAACAAAAACAAGCCAACGAGAAACAAGCCAACAACAAACAAGCCAACAACAAACAAGCCAGCAATAAACAAGCCAACAAACAAGCCAACAACAAACAAGCCAACAACACACAGGCCAACAACAAACAAGCCAAAAAAACAAACCAACTACAACAACAAGCCAACAACAAACAAGCAACAACAAACAAGCCAACAAAAAACAAGCCAACAAACAAGCCAACAACAAACAAGCCAACAAACAAGCCAACAACAAACAAGCCAACAAACAAGCCAACAACAAACAAGCCAACAACAAACAGGCCAACAACAAACAAGCCAACAACAAAGCCAACAACAAACAAGCCAACAACAAACAAGCCAACAACAAACATGCCAAATAACAAAACAAAAGCCAACAACAAACAAGCCAACGAGAAACAAGCCAACAACAAACAAAGCCAACAACAAACAAGCCAACAAATATCAAGTCAACAAACAAGCCAACAACAAACAGGCCAACAACAAACAAGCCAACAACAAACAAGCCAACAACAAACAAGCCAACAACAAACAAGCCAACAACAAACAAGCCAAACAAACAAGCCAACAACAAACAAGCCAACAACAAACAAGCCAACAACAAAACAAAACAACCAACATACAAGCCAACAACAAACAAGCCAACAACAAACAAGCCAACAACAAACAAGCCAACAACAAACAAACCACCAACATACAAGCCAACAACAAAACAAGCCAACAACAAACAGCCAACAACAAACAAGCCAACAACAAACAAGCCAACAAACAAGCCAACAACAAACAAGCCAACAACAAACAAACCACCAACATACAAGCCAACAACAAACAAGCCAACAACAACCAAGCCAACAACAAACAAGCCAACAGCAAACAAGACAACAACAAACAAGCCAACAACAAAACAAGCCAACAACAAACAAGCCAACAACAACCAAGCCAACAACAAACAAGCCAACAAACAAGCAAACAGGCTAGCCAATAAAATACAAGCCAACAAACAAACAAGCCAACAACAAACTAGGAAACAAACAAACCAACCCATTCTGATTGCCCCAAATCCCTAAGCTCTAGGGATGATGTATATCTGATTTGGTGGAGATTTGCATACACTGTGTAGGATGGGATTAACTAGATCACACTGTTATTACTGTTGGTGATGGTGATAGAATTCGGTTGTGTGTGTGTGTGTGTGTGTGTGTGTGTGTGTGTGTGTGTGTGTGTGTGTGTGTGTGTGTTGTGTGTTGTGTGTGTATGTACGTAAGTACGTGCGCGCGTGTGTGCGCTTCCGTGCGTGTGTACGTGCGTGTATGCGTAAGTATAAGACAAGGGGCAAAGAGAGAGACAGAGAGAGAGGCAGAGAAAGCTAGAAAGAGAGAGAGAGAGAGAGAGGGAGAGAGAGAGAGAGAGAGAGAGAGAGAGAGAGAGAGAGATGGAGAGAGAGAGAGAAAGGGAGAGAGAGAGAGAGAGAGAGGGAGAGAGAGAGAGAGAGAGAGAGAGAGAGAGAGAGAGAGAGAGAGGAGAGAGAGAGAGAGAGAGAGAGAGAGAGAGAGAGGAGAGAGAGAGAGAGAGAGAGAGAGAGACGCTTTGAGGCTTTGACGCTTTGACCAATTTATTGCCATTGCCCAAAGTGGCCTAGTGACAAGGGGGGTTATACGCGACTTTCTTTTGTAAATACAAATAAATACAAGAAAAATCACATGATGCATTTTACGTAATGAAAACTAAAAAACCAAAAATGAGCTCTCTTTGAACGGATACGACTTTAAGCTCTGACGTAAACTCAGTTTCAAAATGAACACAAAGTAA
>CM054153.1:58830978-58843478 GCA_028751875.1 Rapana venosa | reverse complement strand
CGTGAAGAATTGCGAGGAATTGCGGCGAAGAAGAATTGCGAAGAAGAATCGCGAAGAATTGGGAAGAAGAAGAATTGCGAAGAAGAAGAAAAACAACAACAACAAGAACAAAAAGAGCAAGAAGAACAAGAAAAAGAACAAGAGAGAGACAATGACAATGACAATGACAAATTCTTTTATTTCGAGGATAATGAATAAGCACTCATGTGCTTTTTTACATCCAGTCCTCGCCCGTAGGGATACATCTTACTAATAATCCAACACTTATACAGTATCACAGTAGAAACATGGGGAAATAACCCTTTTCAAAACAGCCCCCCCCCCCCCCCCCCATTTTGGTTGTGGTTTTTTGGGGGGTCTGGGGTGGGGGTGGGGGTGGGGGGTGGGGGGGTTTTTAGGGGTTTCTTTTATTAGTTTGCTTTTGCTTTTTCGGGAGGGGGGGGGGGTGGTTGAGAGCGAGAGAGAGAGAGAGCGAGAGAGACAGAGACAGACTGACATAGACACGGGGAGATACAGATAAAGAGACAGAGAGACAGAGAGAGAGAGAGAGACAGAGTCAGAGAGAGAGAGAGAGACAGAGACAGAGACACAGAGAGAGAGAGAGAACAGACAAAACGTAGACACGGGGAGTTGAAGAGAAAGACACGAGGAATCAATAGGACAAGAAAATCCGTAGATGGAAAACCTCTGTCATACACATGACTAGAAGATCGAACATTGCAGAGAACAGAAATGATTACAGACACTACATCCAGAACAAAGCAGCAGGCGTCGACACACAGAAAGAAGAGAAAAAACAAACAACAACAACAACACCTGCATTCAGTGACAAACTGGAGCAGTTCTAAAACCACACACTGACAACGTTTGCACTTCCCGAGGTGTCCTGGAATCTGACATTATGAGGCCTGGGTACCAACATTCTCCCACACCGAACTTCCAGAAACTCGATGTATGCACAGACAGCTGTAACCCCCCCCCCCCCACACACACACACACACACACTCACACACACTATTGACTGATGTGACAGTCAGTCGAAATTCTGATAATGCTGACGCGTGGGGAATGAGCGAAACTTGCAGAATTTTGTGTGTGTGTGCATGATCTTGTTTTATTATTTTGTTGTTGTTGTCGGTATGCTACTGGTCTGGATGATTTGGACTCCCTCCCTAACTTCTTGGTGGTGCAATGCATGCACGGGGTTTAGTTAGGTAGTGTATCTTGGGTCAGTTGAATGTAATGGAGTTCATATTCTCCTCATTGGAGTGCATGCTGAGTAGGTTCGTGTCATTCATGCTACCAGTCACTGCACTTTGAAATTGTTTGCTTTACAAGATTCAGCGATATATATATATATAATATATATATTCTATATATATTATAATATATACATATATATATTATTCATCATTCATCATCATCATCATCATCCTCATACCTCATCCTCATCATTACCACCTCACCATCATCATTCACCATTATCATTCTTCTTTTCTTTGTGTTTCTTCTCTTCTTCTTCTTCTTCTTCTTCTTCTTCTTCTGATGATGATGATGATGATGATGATGATGATGATGATGATGATGATGATGATGATGATGATGATGATGATGATGATGATGATGACCATCATCATTATCATTATCTTCAGTATCGCTGTTGCGGAGATGTACTTCTGCAATAGATGGGTGGGATTTTGACGTTTGTGATTGATCCTGTTACATTTTATGTCGTGATACTCAAAAATCAAGAACACCCCCCCCCCCAAGAAAAATCCGAAAGGTTATGGCAAAAAAGAGAAAATATCGCAGGTAACATTCAAATATACAAGAAACAGCACAAGTAACGACAACACCACTGAAGAACAATTCCCGCAGATTCCCAAAAGTAAACGTTACTAAATATTACTAACGAGAAGATGATGGCAAAACATATCATTCAGCACACACACACACACTTACTCAACTTACACACACACACACACATACACAGCACCACACTTACACACACAACACACTTCACGCACACACACACACACACACACACACACACACACACACACACACACACAGATTCTCCCCCTCCCGACTTTTTGTGTTCTTTCAGTGTGACATTTTCTCTAGACCAGTGGAGGAGGTTTCTCCACTTCTGTCAAAAACTTTTCAAACAATTGCTTTTAGCAAACTTTTGCAAAGTATTCTTACAGAAGTCTGACAAGAAAGAGGACTGACCCTTCAGTTCAGAAAATAATACAGACAATAATAGTGTTTGAGTGTTGGGTCAGAAACAAGTGGTCTCGGTTTTAGATCCAGGTTAATAAACATGTTCGGAACTGTGTTCATTGTTTCCTATCCTCCCAATGGTGGACAGGGTGTTAGTCTTTCCATGTGTAATGATTAAACAATAAAAATTCTTCTGATCCAGTGTACACAAGTTGATGTCACTACCTCTGCCAAAAATGATAAATGACTGTCTGACCAGCTGTGCACGTGTCCATGTTGTATCTTGTATCTGTATGTGTATCTGTGCTGTTAGTGGTTTATAGTCTGTACGCTGCTGAACTTTCATGGAAGCCCGGCCACAGGATACCCCCTTAGTGATGTCAACAGGAGGAAGCTGGTGTGGCTTAGTCATGCCACACGTTGCAGTTCTCTTAGACTTTACTCTACGGGAGGCTGAAGTAGATCAAACAGGCAAAGAACTGGACAGAGAACTGAACAGAGACGAGAACTGGACAGAGGACGTCAGAGACCTGGACAGAGGACGTCAGAGACCTGGACAGAGAAGGTCAGAGACCTGGACAGAGGACGTCAGAGACCTGGACAGAGGACGTCAGAGACCTGGACAGAGGACGTCAGAGACCTGGACAGAGAACGTCAGAGACCTGGACAGAGGACGTCAGAGACCTGGACAGAGGACGTCAGAGACCTGGACAGAGGACGTCAGAGACCTGGACAAGAGCAGAGACCTGACAGAGGACGTCAGAGACTGAAAAGAACGTCAATGCTGAAATAACGTAATACCCATCCATTATATCCACCCAAGTGACCATGGTGGTGGTGGTGGTGATGACGATGGTGATGATGATGATGATGATGATGATGATGATGATGATGACGAGACGAGAGCGGATGACGGGAGTGTGATGATGATGGTGACGACGACGACGACGATGATGATGACGACGAGACGACGTTGAGATGATGATGACGATGAGAGATGATGATGATGATGATGATGATGATGATGATACTTATGGTGGTAATGGTAATGATGATGACGATGACGACGATTACGACAACGAAGATGACGATGTCGATCATGGCGATTTCAATGATGACATCGACGATGACGACAATGAAGATAACAACAGAGATGATGATGATGATGATGGTGATGATGATGATAAATAAATCTCGACGACGACGATGGTGATGATGATGACGACGACGACGACGATGACGGCGATGATGAAGATATTGACGATGATGATGATAATGATAGTTTGGGAAAAAAAATCAAAGTTGATCTCAGACAACCTCGGTAAAATCAAAGCTACTCACCTAATGAACCTTACTTTCTCTCCAGACTGGAGTCTGGCTGCAATCCTGCCTTGTGGATCAGTGCAATAATTCCAAACTTCGAAAACAACGAGGGGAAGACATTGAAGGGAAGGTAATTAAGGAAAAACATAAAACCAATTTTAAAAGAGGTCTGGCCCTGATCGCTAGTTCTTTAAGGCAACACTACAAAGTTAGGCCAGTACCCTAACGAAGAAATTTCGAAAGAGTTCAACAACAACAACAACAACAACAACAACAACAACAGCAGCAGCAACAACACACAAAAAAACAGTTAAATAAAAAAAGGAAAAAAAAAAAAAAAAAAAAACAAAGAAAAGAAAAGTAGTACAATTTGACTTTTTCAAGTAGGAACAAAAGTGCATGAGAAAGGAAAGTTGATAAGGTACAAAGAGAATAGTGGCTACATTAACAGACTGATCAGCAGTAACCACCTTCAGCGCTCTCTGTCTCTCTGTCTCTGTCTTTGTCTCTCTCTCTCTTTCTCTCTGTCTCTCGGTCTCGGTCTCTGTCTATGTCTGCCCCTCTCTCTCTCTCTTTCTCTCTTTCAACAAGTTCCGAGTTCTCTCTTTCTCTGCTCCTTTCTGCCTCTGTCTATGTCTGCCTCTCCCCCTCCCCCCCCCCTGCTCTCTCTCTCTCTCTCTCTCTGACTCACTCTATGTTGTGCGTCTCTCTCTCTCTCTCTCTCTATCTCACACACACACACAAACACACAACACACACACACACTTGAAATCCTCTGAAACCGTTCTTGAATAATCCCGATACAGCATCAGGCTAGCAGAGAGCGGTACATTTCCTTTTAATACTGTCCCGGGTTTTACCACAAGACCTGCAGCGCCCTCTGTCAGCGGCAGGGGGAGACAAGTGTGGCGTGTGTTCCGGTATGAGGAGACTTTTAGATCGAGTGTTGTTGTCAGCTGTGGATTGTTCCCCCTGTTTGAAGTGGCGCTGTTGTGGCGGCTGGAGGTGGCAGACATAGAGGGCGCAATGAAAGGGGGGAGGGGGGGGAGTGTGCAAGGGAGATGATGCAGGTGGATGAATGTGATGAGGGAAGAGGTTTGCCAATAAGGATTGCCTGAAATACTGATAGTCGCTGCAATTTTCTGAAAACGATTGCAGTTATGATAAGTTAAGAGAAGCTGGTGATAATGCTCACATTATCAGAAGATTTGTGTTTCTGTGAGGGTTGTTGAAACGTTTCCTATGAGTCAGTCTGTTATTCCCCCATTCCTTCTTTCGTGTGCAGTGACAATAGTTGTACTCCATCCCATATACACATTCATTTTGTTGACAAGCATACTATGTAAACAGATCTGGGAGATAGTGAATGAAGAGGTAGGCAAGAAGAGATGCAGACAGACAAAAACAGACAGACAGAGACAGTTAAAGAGAAACAGAGACAGACATCCTGATAAAACGAGTATGTTAATCACACATAATCAAAGCTAAACTCAATTAATCTTAATCAAACCAGTTGTGGTATGCAAACATCTGAATGGTCAAATGTCATGTGGAGAATGATGACATCTCGTGTTTTCCCCCAGTCTTTTAAAAAAAATACATTTAGTATACGTCTGTTTTTCAACAGAAGATGAGTTTGCCTTGTAGCAACATAGACAGCATAATTCAGAAATATGTGGTGAACTTCATGGTTGTCTTTTTAGCTTCAGTTATCAACAGACAATGATATTCTCTTTTATTGACATGGATGATATAATTATCGACCTCGGAAGGGGAGTCTTGTGTCGATTTGCTCTGCTTCAGTAAACAGATGAAAGCCTTGCCAAGCAACAACTTGAAAGACATGATTTTAAAGCTGCTGGTGGTTAATCCATCGATGTCTTTCTTTATGTTTACATGAACGGGCGATGGGTTTACCATGTAGTGACATGAGCTGGACATGATGCACGAAAGGACCTCTTTGATAAATTTCACAGCTATGTTTATCTGCTGCCAGTAGATAAATAAAATCTATCGGAAGAATGAGATAAAGTGAAAAAGACACTGTGGTTTGTGAGGGGGTAAAGGATATACATCTTCAAAGTGACCTTTCCTTTTTCCCCTGCCTGTAGCCCCACTCTGATTTATGATTTGTTTTTTATGCCCCCTCTTTAAGAACATGATGATGACCTCGGGTTTGCAATGCCCATTATAAGTAAACGTGAGATTTTCATAATTGTTACATCTGTCCAGTATAGAAATGTAAACAGAACTACATTCCAGAAATATAGCAACAACCAAAATTTTATTTTAGTTCTGCCCTACTCATGGCATCTATCACCCTGAGTTTGTGCAAAAGCCTTGCTTTATATTTGTGTAAAGCCTTAGAAAAAAGAATTATCTTGGTTTCTTAAGTCATACATTTTGGAAACTGATTTTTATTGTGGTAGTTGTGGGGAATACAAAACATTTCGGTTTTTTTGTGTTACTTATTTTTCTCACTAAAATACTAAGCAGTTTGGCAACCCCCATTCATGTATGGGGCCAATGCCTTTTTGTGAATAAATCTTTGAGTTTGCGTTCTCTCTCTCTCTCGCCTTCTCCTCTCTCTCTTTCCCTCTCTCTCTCTCTGTGCTTGACTGCTTTGCTTCTCGATTTGCTGGTATAGGGAAAATATTAACATTTAACCAGTGTTTTCGTTTGTGTGTTCCGTGCTTAAAAAAGTACATGGCAAATCTTTAGAAGGTTGTGGCATTGAAATTGCATTGTGTGAACTCTGTGGAGAGAGAGAGAGAGAGAGAGAGAGAGAAGAGAGAGAGAGAGAGAGAGAGAGAGAGAGAGAGAGACAGAGAGAGAGAGACAGAGAGAGAGAGACAGAGAGAGACACCAAGAAATTTCCCCACAAAAACTGTTATCACTTTAAAAATCAAATCATTACAGTCATTATAACCCTAACATGCTTTCTACATTTTGATCTGGTTTATAAACCCATCAACAATGATTGGCTTTGAACACTGATTCTATAAACAACACCACAGCACGGGTCAGTAGGTATGACCTCTTTCACCCCATACTTGGCGCCCATGGAAACACTGAACAGATCCTGTCACGGTCCGTTGCCACAGAGGGATCTGTGATTCTGGAACCGGTGCTGGCTGGCCCTGTCTGATTTCCGCCTGTGTGCCTCAACATGGCTGTGCACTGTGCAGCGCTGTGTCTGAGGTCCCTCACCCCGTGTTCCCTGGTCTCCTTCCTTCAGCCCTCAGTCTGTCAGCTGGCAATTTACCTGATGTACATACCCATGGCCACAAATTCAAACATAATCAGTATGCTTTCTCATGCGCACATACTCTAAAAACAAACGCATGTGCATACACATACCAGCGCATAGAGAAAGACACAAACACACCACAAGCACACACACACACACACACACACACATACATACACACCACACACACACACACAGGCATTCTTCTTCTGTGTCAAACACTCAGTCAGCACTATTTTGCCTGTCATATGAGCAAAAATGCATTCCGCTGCTGTTAGGTGCCTAACATGTCAGGCCCAGCATATTTGACTTTGGCTTGGGAGAGAATTGTTATGTTTTTAGTTTTTCTTGAACATCAGCAGGAAAATGGATGAAGACAGCACACAATAGACAGAAATGAAGCTGCAGAAAGAAAGGAAATGAGGGAGAACCATTTCATTTTATTTATTTATTTATTTATGTATTCTTTTATATCAAGGATAATGGAATAAGCACTCATGTACTTTTTTACATCCAGTCCCCGTGTGTGTGCGGTTTTGTAAATTTTGTCATCTGTTTCCATGGGAAAGGGTAGAAAGAAGGGTGTTATTTTTTTCAATACATTTCAATGTCTTTTATTTTCCGTTTTCATACTCTCAGACTCCTCTTCTTCTTCTTTTTCTTCTTCTTCTTCTTCTTCTTCTTCTTCTTCTTCTTCTTCTTCTTCTTCTTCTTCTTCTTCTTCTTCTTCTTCTTCTTCTTTTTTTGCTGCCTCATCTTCTGTGATGTCCCCCGTCCTGCTGTTCCCATGCTGCTCAGAATAGGCACCACTGAACACCACAAAAGTGACCCGGCAGCAGTACAGGGCCCCTCTGGCTGGTGGTCCTATGGCAGCCTGACAGTGATGGACTCCTTGTGGACTTCCAGCCTGGGGATGAGACATAACAAATCTGGGTATGGCTGTGACAGGGATATTGGAATGAGTGACATGGGAATAGCAGGACAGGGGACATCACAGAAGATGAGGCAGCAAAAAACGAAGAAGAGGATAAAGAAAAAAAGGAAGAAGAAGAAGAAGAAAAAACATATGACAAAATTTACAAAACCGCATACACACGGGGACTGGATGTAAAAAAGCATATCAGTACTTATTTCATTATCCTTGATATAAAAGAATACATAAATCAATCAACAGCAGCGATCGCATTTTTGCTCATATGACAGGCAACAATAGTTTCTGACTGAGTGTTTGACAAAGAAGAACAACTGCCTGTGTGTGTGTGTGTGTGTGTGTTTGTGTCTTTCTCTATGTGCTGGTACCTGTATGTGCATGTGTTTGTTTTTAGAGTATGTGTGCGTGAGAAAGCATACTGATTATACTTGAATTTGCATATGTGTGCCCACGGGTATGTACATCAGGTAAATTGCCAGCTGACAGACTGAGGGCTGAAGGAAGGAGACCAGGGAACACGGGGTGAGCGACCTCAGACACAGCGCTGCAAAGTGCACAGCCATGTTGAGGCACACAGGCGGAAATCAGACAGGGCCAGCCAGCACCGGTTCTAGAATAAGATTTCCCTCTGTGGCAACGGACCGTGACAGGATCTGTTCAGTTTTTCCATTGGCGCCAAGTATGGGGTGAAAGAGGTCACACTAACTGACCCGTGCTGTGGTGTTTACAATCAGCGTTCCAAGCCAATCATTGTTGATGGGTTTATAAACCAGATCAAAATGTAGAAAGCATGTTAGGGTTATAATGAGTGCAATGATTTTGATGTTTAAGCAATAACAGTTTTTTTGTGTGTATTTATTTTTTGCTGGGAATCTTGTAGGCTCTGTCTCTCTCTTTCTTTATTTCTCCACCCTCCTTCTCTCTCTCCCTTTCCCTCTCTTACCCTCTTTACCCCTCCCCCTCTCTTTCTCCCCCCTTCTCTCCCCACAGAGTTTCTACAATGCCACACAGTGCAACAACTTTTAGATTTGCCATTTTCTCTTGAAGCATGGAACAAAAAGAAAAACACCTGGTTAACTCTAAAACTGATGTATACCAGCAAACAGAGAAGCAAAACAAACAAGCACAATGATAGGGACACACAGAGAGAAAGATAGAGAGAGAAAGAGACAGAGACAGAGACTGAGACAGAGACAGAGAGAGATAGAAAGAATAACTGACAAACAACAAAAGCAAATTCCAAACATAAGAAACAAATCATAAATCAGAGCCGAGGCATACAAGCAAAAAACCAAACAAACTAATTTCACTTTGCAAGTGATATACTCCTTTACCCCCCTCACCCAAACCAACAGTGTCTTTTCATCATATTATCTCCATCCTTGCAGATCAGATCTATCATCTACTGACAGCAGTATAACACATAGCTGTAAAATTCATCAAAGATGTCTACCGTGCATCATGTCAGCTATGTAACATGGTAAACTCATCGCCCATTCATGTAATCATAAAGAAGGCATCGATGGACTTAACCACAGAAGCTTAAAATCATGTCATTCATGTTGTTGCATAGCAAGTCTATCATCTGTTTACTGAAGCAGAGCAAACCGACACGAGACTCTCCTTCCGAGGTCGATAATTACATCACCCACGTCAATACAAGAGAATATCATCGTTTGTTAATAACTGAAGCTTAAAAGACAACCATGAAGTTCACCACATATTTTTGAATTATGCGTCTATGTCACTACATGGCAAATTTATCTGTTGAAGAACAGACATATACTAAAATCCTGTTTTTAAAAAGACAGGAAAGCAAGGAGCATGTCATCATTCTCGACATGACATTGTATCATTCAGATGTTTGCATACCACAACTGGTTTGATTAAGTTTTGATTGAGGTTAGCTTTAAGTGTGGGTAACATACTCTATTTATCAGCATGTCAGTCTGTCTCTGTTTCTCTTTATCTGTCTTTGTATGTCTGTCTGCATCTCTTCTCACCTACCTCTTCATTCACGATCTCCCAGATCTATTTATATAGTATGCTTGTCAACAATATTAATGTGTATGTGGAATGGAGTTTAGCTATTTTCACTGCACGTGAAAGAAGGAAGGGGGAATAAAAGAGTGACTCAAAGGAAATGTTTCAACAACCCTCACAGAAACACAAATCTTCTGATAAATAGAGCAATATCACCAGCTTCTCTTAACTTATCATAACTACAATCGTTTTCAGAAAATTGCAGGGACCATCAGTATTTCAGTCAATCCTTATTGGCAAACCCCCTCCCTCATCACATTCATCCAACTGAATCATCTCCCTTGCACACTCCCCCCTCCCCCATCTCATTGCGCCCTCTATGTCTGCCACCTCCAGCTGACACAACAGCGCCCCTTCAAACAGGGGGAACAATCCACAGCTGTCAACAACACTCCACCCTAAAGTCTCCTCATACCGGAACACACACCACACTTGTCTCCCCCTGCCGCTGACAGAGGGCGCTACAGGTCTTGTGGTAAAACCTGGGACAGTCAAGACGGAAATGTATCGCTCTCTGCTAGCCTGATGCTCTATTGGAGTTATTTAAAAACGGTTTCAGGGGATTTCAAGTGTGGGTGCCCTGTGTGTGTGTGTGTGGGGGTGGGGGGTTGCATATGTGTGTGTATGCATGTGTGCGTGCGTGTGTGTGTGTGTGTGTGTGTGTGTGTGTGTGTGTGTGCTTTATTAGGAAAACAAAAACCCGAAAGCAGGACAAAGTGAGAGTTTGGAGGAGGAGATGTGACACAGCATTTGCTGAGACATCTCATCATCCTATTGAAAGCAATCCGGAATTCACAGTTCCACATAAAGCAATTGCCTATGAGTAGCATGTAATACAATGTAACACCTTTTAATACATTACAATATAATGTACAATACAAAATTTCATTATTCAAATACATAGCATCTTTTCGGTTCTTGCTGCAAACTGCAATTACCTGCAATGAAATGTTACCATTCTTTAGATTGTTAGGTTTACGATTGTCTTCAACCATAACATGCTCTTAACATAGCATGTGCAAACCTTTTAGAAATGCAGTTATCGTCTGACGTTGGAGTATGGCTGCCCATAAGACTTGAAAGTAGCCATCCTCTCAAACTTCTCATCCACTGTATAGCTACACTTGATGTCACTGTTATCCTGGCTGCCTTGCAGGGCATTATGCTGGGGAATTCATAACAGCAATATAATGCAACAGAATGCA
Organism: Rapana venosa; assembly: GCA_028751875.1. Taxonomy (NCBI): domain Eukaryota; kingdom Metazoa; phylum Mollusca; class Gastropoda; order Neogastropoda; family Muricidae; genus Rapana; species Rapana venosa. Next base: position 58,832,503 of record CM054153.1, on the reverse strand, counting down.
ATACAACACGATGCAATGTTAAAACCCGTTTTCGAAAGAGTAGGCCATTGTGTACTGGTGGGAACGGATAACAACATTTACAAAACTGCATACACATCATCCTCGAAATAATAGAATAAAACAAAAGAATAAAATAAATGCAATGCAGTTCCGTGCAATAGTATACAATACAATGCAATTCAAGACATGATATAGTACAGCACAATGCAATGGAACACGATACAAAACAAAGCATTCAAATATAATACAATATAATACAATCTACTGTAATTGTAATGCAACACAATACAATAAAACACAATACATACACTGGATTTACACACACATGGTACATAATTATATTATAAAAAGCATGGCTTTGCAAAAAGCAAAGCTAGCTTGCCATCTCATTACACATGCTAATGAGCCACTTGCCAAGACATTGTTCACAGTTTGTCAGAACTGAGAGCCTGTTACCTTCAGACAACTCTGCCCTCCACTTCACACAGGGGAAACAATCCACAATTATCAACACTTGGACTACACTCCACGTTTTCTTTCCGGGCCATGTAGTATCTTCTATAGAATGCTAGTTAGAAAAAAAATCTCTGCTGATTTTCACAGATTTTTAAAGTACAAAAAAATGCACCCTCTACTTGTTTTGGAGGTTGAAGACATACAGCACAACCAGGTAGTCACGAGAAAATCCGATGTGATCATGAATGAGGAGTACTTGTGTATCTATTTACTTTTTTTCTTATTATTCTATTCTTTTATATCGAGGATAATGGAATAAGCACTATGTGCTTTTTTACATCCAGTCCCCGTGTGTATACGTTTTGTAAATTGTGTCATCTGTTCCCACTGGCACACAACTCTTAAGAAAAGCGGAACAGGATTTAACGAGTGTGCAAAATGTTCTGCATGCGTTCGCACACGGACCTCGGTTTATAGTCTCATCCGAAGGACTTTTGGGGAGAGTGGAGTCTGCACTGATGTTAACTCCAGAGAAAAATATCCCCTTGAACGGGAATCGAATCCAGGTCGTCAGATTGCGAGTGCAATTATCTAACCACTAGGCTATCGGGTCCCCCCAATACCACAAATGACTGAGGGAGTACAGTGTTTGATGAAAAATCAATAATTTAAGCCTAGCAGTTTGTGCAAAACTTCATGAGTTTTGCGTCAGAGGTTAGTCTCTTATAAAGAGTGTTTTATTCTGTGGATGCTTTAGTAGGTGCAGCATGAATGGAAGAATATATCAGAGAATGGAAAGAAAAATGCCAACATGTAATATTGGGGTGTAGCCTCAGCCCTGTCTCTTCTCATTCCGGAAAACACGCCACACTTGTCTCCCCTGCCGTTGACAGAGGGCGCTACAGGTCTTCCGGTAAATTTCGAGGCACTTTTTTAAGAATCGTACTGCTTTCTGCTGATACCGTATTGGAATCTGTCAAGAAAGGATTAGGTGGGTGCTTTTTTAAAAATATTCCTTTGTGTTTGTCTTTTAGATCTAATTTGTTTTCTGTGTGTTTTGTGCTGTGGA
>CM054153.1:58805978-58823478 GCA_028751875.1 Rapana venosa | reverse complement strand
CAAGTCAAAGTCAAAAACACTTTAATCATCCCATGAAGGGCAATTACAATACTGACAGGCAGATTGATACTCATCAAATATATCAAGGACACAAAAGCTATATTTCATATTGGTTTTCAAATAAAATGTCACGACACACACACACACACACACACACACACACACCACACACGCGCGCATGCGCACAAACATCAATTGTGAACACAATTTTAAACCCATTGACTAGAAGACGGTTCGTACCCCGTTTGGACCGGAAATTTTTCCCCCATCCATTAGACCATGAGTGGTGGTCTGGGCGCTAGTCTTTCGGATGAGACGATAAACCGAGGTCCCGTGTGTTACACGTAATTATTTAGCGCACGTAAAAAAAACCCACGGCAACAAGAGAGTTGTCCCTGGCAAAATTCTTAGAAAAAAGCCACTCTGATAGGGAAACAAATACAGCTGCAGGAAAAAAAAAAAAAAAAAAGGGTGAAAGGGTGGCGCAGCGCTTAGTGGCGACGCGTTCTCCCGCTCTCCCCGGGGAGAGCAGCCCGAATTTCAACTTAAAGTGGTATGAAATAAAATCTGAGCGCTTTGATTTGTTGCTTTACAAGATTCAGCGCTATATAAATTCCATACATTATTATTATTATTATTATTATAAGACATAAAAACTTATTTTTACGCACGCATATACGCAGCACGTACACACGCACGTACGTGTGTGTGCGAACACGCCCACGCACACCCACACCATACACCAATATATGAATTCAATGTTTTAAGACAGTTGACTAGAACACAGACTTATTTCACACACCCACGCACCCAACACACACACACACACACACACACACACACACACACACACACACACACACACACACACACACACACACACACACACACAATTATGTATTGACTACACTCGTAACAATGACAATCAGGCAGATAATTCAGAGAAATGTAAGAACTAGGTAGTCAACATCATTGTGAATTCAGAAGTCGAATGCTTACTGGCACAAAAGAATTTCTTTTTCTGTTGGTTTTGCTGATGGGACACTGAAAACGGCGTTCCGAAGGCAACATTTGAAATTCTGGAAACAAAGCAGGTTGAACTGTTGCTGTCTTTGTTGTAGTTGGGAGGTTTGTTTTATTTTTGTATTTGCGTATTTTATTGATAGTCCCTATTCAGGGCAAGGGCCGGATGAAAAAAAGTAATATAAATGTTTACTTTGTAAGCCTTGGAAAATAAAGACCATTCAGTCAGTTACTGATTGTTTGTCTGTCTGCCTTCTCACCCTCGATCTTTAACTTTCATGTTATTGCTCCTGTCTCCCAGTCAAACAAGATAGAACTGTTCAAAGACAACCAAATAAACAAAAAAAATCACAATACAAACAAATCCCAGAAAAACAAAGAGACAGATATCAAATGATGCCGTGTAACACGTGCTCTTCTTCTTCATCACCGAACTGTCAGACAGCAGCCCTCCGTGTCTGTCATGTGAGCGAAAACACGTTGCGCTGCCGTTAAGCGCCTGACAAGTCAGGACCAGCACATCCGACTTCGGCGTGGTGGTAGAGTTGTTATTTTTAACATCTTTCTGAGTAAAAGGCAGGAGCATTGGCCACGAAGGCAGACACTAGACAAGAAGGAGGTGACAAGCAGAAACAGATCAAGGCAAAAACAGAGTTGGATAAAGGGGGTGATTCATCGCACAGAATTTCCAAAATGTGGGGATGCTATATTGACAGGCCCCAGCATCCACACTGGGGGCGGGGGGGTGGGGTGGAGGGGGGGTGGTAACAAAGTGTTTAAAGATGACCAGGTCTGGGCAGAAAGCAACCGAGTGACCAGTGGTTGGTTACGTCAGAAGAGCTGAAAAGGTCTTTCATCTCATCATCTCTTCTCCTCGCGTAACCCCCTCCAGGGTCATAGGGGCACTGCAGTGTCGAACGTTGCACCAGCTGGCTCCATTTACGGCGGTTGTGGGCAAGTGCCTGGGTTGTGGAGAAGCTCTTCCCGGTCCATTGTAGATCTAGGAGGTAGGAACAGTTGTGTGGCTTTGTTCGTTTTTGATCGTTCCTTTGTCTCAGCAAGGTTTGGTTTGTGTAGTTGTTGGATTGCTTAATGTTGTTTTTTGGGTGACAATAGTGGCACTCTGCTGAGTTGTTTCTTAAGTTGTTGGGTATTTTTTGTAATGTCGTTAGTTTGAGAGTTGTTAACTCTTTTTTGTGTTGTTTTAGGGAGTTGTTTCTGACTAGAACTGTATTTTGTTGGATGATTGTTCTTCCCTCTACTTGTACTCTAATATTCCTCCAAATTTCTTTCTCTCTGTAAGAATGAATTCTGGACAGCTTTTGTAAGATACATTGATAGCACAGTGAGGAAAGAAAACTGAGAGAGAGAGATTTCGAGGATTTTATTGCATAAAGCTTTCGCCCGTTGCAATGGAAGGCGTGGGCATGGGCGTACAACAAAAAAACCTTCAAATTGAAATCATCATAAACAAGCAAACACATGACAAGATTGCACATAACAAGAGAGAGAGAGAGAGAGAGAGAGAGAGAGAGAGAGAGAGAGAGAGAGAGAGAGAGAGAGAGAGAGAGAGAGAGAGACAGACAGACAGACAGACAGACAGACAGAAAGACAGACGGACAGTCAGACATTTAGATAGAGACAGAGAGAGGCAGAGACAAAGACAGATAGACAGACAGACGATTGAAATATATTTAGTGGAGCAGTCTTCCACCCACAATATCTCCAACAATTGTAACCACATACAGAGAATATTTTACACAGACATCATTCAAATCTCCAGTTTCCATGCAAAGCAAGAAGCATTGAGCAACTCCTCCCCCCATTCTGTTTCTCAGGGAGGCTGCATTTCGCAATGACGTGCCTCTGAATCACCTTCAATCCACACCACGCCACGTCCTCCCTAAGTCCTTAACACTCTGCTCTAAAAGTCTGCTCATTGTGGTCCCTGCATTATTGGAATGAGCAGGGCTAGCGGGCCAAAAGAGAAAGAGACAGAGAGAGAGAGAGAGAGAGAGAGAGAGAGAGAGAGAGAGAGAGTTAGAGAGACAGAGAGAGAATGAATGAATGAATGAATGAATGAATGAATGAATGAAAAAATGAATAATGAATGAATGAATTATTCTATATTTTTCGAGGGTAATAGAATAATCATACGCATACTTTTTTCATCCGGCCCTTGCCCTGATTAGGGATTATCAGTAAAACAAGGGAAAAACCCTACAACAACAACAACAACAACAACAACATGATTCTAAGCGAAAGAGAGAGAGGGAGAGAGAGAGAGAGAGAGAGAGAGAGAGAGAGAGAGAGAGAGAGAGAGAGAGATAATGAACGGATGAATGAATGAATGGATGAATTAATTCATCTTTATTTTTTAATGGAAATAGAAAAAGTATACGCAGACTTTTTTCATCTGACCATAAACATGATTAGGGACTATCAGCAAACCAAGGGGAAAACCTACTACAACGAAGACAACATGATTCAAAGAGAAAGAGACAAAGAGAGAGAGAGAGAGAGAGAGAGAGAGAGAGAGAGAGAGAGAGAGAGAGAGAGAGAGAGAGAGAGAGAGAGGAAGAGAGAGAGAACTCTTTCTGAACTCAGAGTTCAGAGTTCAGAGTTCAGAGAGAGAGGGAGGAAGGAGAGAGAGAGAGAGAGAGAGAGAGAGGGGGGGGGAGACAGACAGACAGACAGAGACAGAGACACACAGAGACAGACAGAAACAGACACACACACACAGAGAACTAGATTGGCTGGCAGCAGCAGCAGCAGCAGCAGGGTGTGCCTCAGGGGCTGCACTAGAGCTGTGCATGTTTCTGTCCATCACCTGCCCCCCCCCCTCCCTCCCCCCCACACCACACACTGGGCAAGGAGAAGAAGGGGATGGGATGCTCCTTTAAAATGCCACTGCGTGGTGGGGAGTGTTCATTGAGAAAGAAAATCTCCTGATGGTAAACTACTCCCAGTTTTACATTTCTTTGCCGTAAAGGAGACAGTGTATTTATTTGGATGCTTTGCGTTGATCAGTTTGGGGTGAAGAAATCTTGAACTTTGATTTGATGAATATGACGGTGTATTGTTCGGTGGGGGTAATTCTACACAATTCGTTTGATTTTTTTGAAACACTATTGACAAAACTGTTATTTTATAAAGAATAACTTCGACTTGTAAAACTTGGTCTTTTTCTCTTGTCATTTTTCATGTGTATGAGAATAACTTAGTTTTTTATATCACTAGTTGACTGACACCAGTATGCCAACTCGTGTGTGCAAGTGCACACATACACACAAACACACACACACACGCACGCTTACGCACACAGACACACACTCACAAACACACACACATACACACAAACACACACGCACACACACGAATTTCTGTGAATATCATCACAAACAAAACTTTTACATCGCTTCTCGGTATCTGTCCTAGTCAAGAAATGTAGAGCACCATCATCAATAAAAGACAGGGTAAAAATCACACAACCACAAGTTGGCGATAAAAGAGAGGTCTGCAATGTGTCCTGTGACCTGACACAGAGACAGAGGCTGCTCAAGCAGAACAAAAGCAGAATGACACACCCTCAGACAAGGTCACTGGGTGTGTGCGTCTGTTCTGTATCATTCGTCTCTGAAAGGCAGTTTTGTTATCGGAAGCTTTGTGTCTAAATCTTTTCCATTAACCTTTCCTATGTTTGCAACTTCGTTTTTTGTTCTTAAGCTTCTTTGTTCCACCGTCTAGCTAGCTGGCCCTCTCTGCTTCTCTCTGTCTGTATCTCTCTTTCGATATGTATCTTTTTCTCTCTCGCTCGGTAATTGTCTCTTCTAGTGATAGAGCTAGTGTGTTTGTCGAGTGAGTGTGTGTGTGTGTGTGTGGTGTGTGTGTGTGTTTGTGTGTGTGTGTGTGTAAGCGTGTGTGTGCTTATCGTGTGTGTGTGTGTGTGTGTGAGTGTGTGTGTAAGTATGTGTGCGAGTGTGTGTGTGCGCGTGTGTGTGCGCGTGTGTGTGTAACGGACAAACAGACAGACAGACAAAAAAAACGACATAAAGTCAGACAAACAAACGGAAACACAAATATTAATGTCGCAATATTTCTCAGGGTGTCTCACATATCCAGCAGACAGTAGATCAATATCATCTATAACATCAACTAGATATTTTCAAAGAAAGAAGATCAGACAGACTAGACAAGTGAGTGTTTCCAGTGTAGCTCAGACATTAAACCTGAAGCCATCACACGACGAAGGTATCGATCAGGCGACTGCTCAATGAAACAGACACCGCGAACATTCTTGTCGATGCTCACGGTAATAACGTTGCAATGTTCGTCATTGAAATAGAGCCAGACACTTCGATCTTCTTGGAAGGCAAAAGCTGGAATGTCTGTTAGGAGATTTCCACCACGTTGTAAAACGTTTCTTCAAAACTGTTGGTGAGTTAGTTTATTTCAAGTCGAAACATACTAGTAGCGGTGATTTTAGACTTCTTATCAAACAAAACTTATGGAAATGTGTTGCCATTGCTATGACAAAATGATTAATCCTTTTCAGTTATAATACGATTGTCTGTTGTTCATATTATAGTCGTAAGCAGAGGACAGGGATGGAAATATTAAAAACACAAATGTTTTTAAGATTCCCTCCCCTTGGGGATGCCGGGGGCCTGTCAGTATAAATAGCATCCCCAAATTCTGGAAATGCTTTGCTAGGAATTCCCTCTTTTCTATCCCTCTCTCTCTTTCTGCCTTGTTCTTTTTTTTGTCATCACCATCTTGTCGTCTATTTTTATGCTTTCTTGGTCCATTCTCCTGCCTTTTTTCCAGAAACACTTTAAAGATAACAATTCTCTCGCTTGCTGAAATTAGATGCGCTGGGCCTGACTTGTCAGGCGCTTAACGGCAGCACAACCGTTTTCGTTCATATGACAGACAACAAGAGTTGCCACCTGAGCGTTTGATGAAGAAGAAGAAGAATCAAGACTCAAGACTGTTGTCAAGATTCAATGTTTTAATATTTCACTGTTCTTGTAGTTCTTAGTAGCCATGTGGATATACTACCAGGTTTAATAGCAGGATCGATTCTTGGTCAATCTTGATGGGACACAGGTAAATATTTGGAGATAATATCCTATAGCATGGTCATCTTCCCAACAAAGCTAAAGTTATGCACAGCCCTCGTTGTTTCCGTAATACTGTAAGGGTGTGAAAGCTGGACTTTGGCAACAGAACTAGAAAACAGCATCCGAGCCTCTAAACCAAAACAATTCAGAAGACTCCTACAAACTCCCTAGCGTGACAGTGAAAGCCATCGAGTCAGTGGGGCAAGAGATGATCATGAAGGAAGGACCACAGAAACAGACCCCTTCTGGCTGTTGTAAGCAGAACACCTTGGCGTGGTTTGGTTATGTCAGCTCTTTTGCCAAGACTACCCTGCAGAGGATACATGAGGGAGGAAGACATGGCAGAGGCAGACAGAGGAAGAACTGGATGATGCAGAACTAAAATCAAAGTCTGGACCACACGGCCTGGACATTGCTGTGTGTGTTGCTGCAGAAGGCTGAGGACAGACAGACAGACCAGCCTGGAGTAATGTCGATCAACGCGTCCTGCATGGTTGTTTCCTGACGATCGTTGTGGTCAAGGGAGTGATGCTGCTGCTGATGTTGTTGATGATGATGATGATGATGATGATGATGATGATGATGATGATGATGATGATGATGATGATGAAATGATGATGATGAAGATGATGATGATGACGACGATGATGAATTGATGATGATGAAATGATGATGATGATGATGATGATGATACCAGTATGATATGTTCTGGCAGCCTTGCAAGTGCCTTGGTCATCTGTGTGTGTACGCACATTTAGAAGATAAGTAAATCACATGTGTATTTATTTGTTTCTTTCTGTCGCTTTGTATATGTGATACCTATCTCGTCTCTTCCCATCTTTCTGTCTCCCCCCACTCTCTCTCTCTGTCTCTGATTTTTACCACACCACTAACTAGCTTATACAGATGGTCTATCCATCCCCCACACACACACACACACACATACACACACGCACGCACGCTCGCACACACACACTCATGCGCACACACAAACACACACACACACACATACACACACACACGAGTGGATAGTTGGCACATGGGCAGCCCATGAAACATTCCGCACCTAACGCTATGTCCTTCAATATGCCGATCAAGCTGAACGAGGCAATACAAGAACAAAAATTATGTGATTAGGAATGGAGGGAGAGGGGCTGGACAGATAAAATGACGGGGGAAGGGTTGAACTGAAAGTGGATCCTGATGACATCACCGTTCAATGAGGAGAAAGAGAAAAAGAGGGAGGGAGGGAGAGAGAGAGACAGAGAGAGAGACAGAGAAAGAGAGAGAGAGAGAGAGAGAGAGAGAGAGAGAGAGAGAGAGAGAGAGAGAGAGAGAGAGAGAGAGAGAGAGAGAGAGAGAGAAAAGAGAGACAGGTACATAGACATTCGGAAATAGACAGATACAGACAGACAGAGAGAAACACATAGACAACGATAGAGATACAGAGACAGAAGCAGAGGTAGACGGATACAGACAGAGACAGACGAAGAGAGAGACAGAGACAGACAGATAGAGACAGAGACAGAGACAACAAGAGAGATACAGACAGAAAGACAGAGACAGACAGAGACAGCGAGAGGCGGGGACTGTGTATGGATTCTGCCTGCTGTTTCTGCTGTTGGGGTTATGAGAGCTGGATCGATGCCGAAATGGAAAAGTGTTGATTTGGAAGCAAAACCTTTTGTGTATCGACCCCGACATCTGACTGTGTGATGTTGGCAATACTGCAGTGACGCTCAATAGTGCCTGGATTATGAAGAAAGGATTGAGTGTGTCTGGTTTTTCGTGTTTTACTTGATCTCGCTGGGAGCAAAATATTGCATATACGGTGTACCGTGTCCCTTGAGAAATCTGTCTTAGAGGTGGTTGAGAAACTGTAAAGTCTCTATGTCTTCTTTTTCTTCTTCTTCTTCTTCTTCTTCGCAATTCTTCGCAATTCTTCGCAATTCTTCGCAATTCTTCTTCGCAATTCTTCTTCGCAATTCTTCTTCGCAATTCTTCTTCTTCTTCTTCTTCTTCTTCTTCTTCTTCTTCTTCGTAATTCTTCTTCTTCGCAATTCTTCTTTGCAATTCTTCTTCTTCTTCTTCTTCTTCGCAATTCTTCTTCTTCGCAATTCTTCTTCTTCTTCTTCTTCTTCTTCTTCTTCTTCTTCTTCTTTGTCTTCTTCTTCTTCTTCTTCTTCTTCTTCTTCTTCTTCTTCTTCTTCTTCTTCTTCTTCTTCTTCTTCTTCTTCTTTTTCGTCTTCTTCTTCTTCTTCGCAATTCTTCTTCTTCGCAATTCTTCTTTCTTCTTCTTCTTCTTCTTCTTCTTCTTCTTCTTCTTCTTCTTCTTCTTCTTCTTCTTCTTCTTCTTCTTCTTCTTCTTCTTCTTCTTCGCAATTCTTCCTCTTCTTCTTCTTCTTCTTCTTCTTCTTCTTCTTCTTCTTCTTCTTAATTCTTCGCAATTCTTCGCAATTCTTTTTCTTCTTCTTCTTCTTCTTCTTTGCAATTCTTCTTCTTCGCAATTCTTCACAATTCTTCACAATTCTTCTTCTTCTTCTTCTTCTTCTTCTTCTCTTCGCAATTCTTCTTCTTCTTCTTCTTCTTCTTCTTCGCAATTCTTCTTCTTCTTCTTCTTCTTCGTCTTCTTCTTCTTCTTCTTCTTCTTCTTCTTCTTCTTCTTCTTCTTCTTCTTCTTCTTTTTCTTCTTCGCAATTCTTCACAATTCTTCACAATTCTTCTTCTTCTTCTTCGCAATTCTTCTTCTTCGCAATTCTTCTTCTTCGCAATTCTTCTTCTTCGCAATTCTTCTTCTTCGCAATTCTTCTTCTTCTTCTTCTTCTTCTTCTTCTTCTTCTTCTCTGTCTTCTTCTTCTTCTTCTTCTTCTTCTTCTTCTTTCTTCTTCTTCTTCTTCTTCTTCTCTCTTTTTCTTCTTCGCAATTCTTCACAATTCTTCACAATTCTTCTTCTTCTTCTTCGCAATTCTTCTTTCTTCGCAATTCTTCTTCTTCGCAATTCTTCTTCTTCGCAATTCTTCTTCTTCTTCTTCTTCTTCTTTCTTCTTCTTCTTCTTCTTCTTCTTCTTCTTCTTCTTCGCAATTCTTCTTCTTCTTCGCATTCTTCTTCTTCGCAATTCTTCTTCTTCTTCGCAATTCTTCTTCTTCTTCTTCTTCTTCTTCTTCTTCTTCTTCTTCTTCTTCGCAATTCTTCTTCTTCGCAATTCTTCTTCTTCTTCGCAATTCTTCTTCTTCTTCTTCGCAATTCTTCTTCTTCGCAATTCTTCTTCTTCGCAATCCTGCTTCTTCTTCTTCTTGTTCGTAATTCTTCACAGTCTTCGCAATTCTTCTCAATCCTACTTGTTCTTCGCAATTATTTTTCGCAATTCGTCTTCTTGTTCCTCGCATATCTTCTTCTTCGTAATTCTTCTCCTTTTTCATCAATGCTCAGACAGCAACTGTTGTTGTCTGTCATCTCTAGGAGCACTACATAATGCGTTGCTCTGCTCTGCCGTTATTGGCCCAACTAGTCGGTCCCAGTTCTGTGTTTGAGTTTGAGAAACTCTTTGGACATTGACGTGGATTTGATTGAACTTCAATTGGAAAAAAAGATGTTTTGCGTGCATTTGAAAACGATACTTTAGGAACTGACAGGCACTAGCATTTGACTGTGAAGTCTCTAACCTAAACACAGTAAGTATCTACGTCAAAAGACCACTACTTTTGACTTCAGGATTGTTAAAAATACGTCAACCGCTCATGCCTTTCCTCTTGTTGCTAAAGGTGTATTCAAAATCTGAAAGATGGAAAATAATTATTATAAAATCATCTGGAATTTTCATAACGGATTTTTTGTGGCACTAAATGTACATTAATATAGCAAGATTGAGGAGTTGTAGGTTTAAACAAGATCTCGTGTAGAAGATGAAAATCTAATGCAAAACATACCACTGCTGTGCAACTTTTTTTTTATTTGAACAAAAGTAAAGCAATCAGCTAGATAAAAGGGAGAAAATGATAGAGAGAGATAGACAGACAGAAAGAGAAACAGATAGACAGAGACATACAGACAGACTGATAGTTAGATAGATAGATAGATTTATAGATGGATAGATAGATAGATAGATAGATAGACAGATAGACAGATAGATAGACAGACAGATAGACAGACAGACAGATAGATAGATAGACAGACATATAGATATATAGATAGACAGACAGACAGACAAACAGACAGATAGACAAGCAGACAGACATATAGATAGACAAACATACATATAGATAGATAGACAGATAGATAGACAAACAGACAGACAGACAGATATGGAGATAGATTGATAGATAGATAGATAGACAGACAGACAGACAGATAGATAGAGAGACAGAGAGACAAAGAAAGAGAGAGACAGACAGAGAAAGGCAGAGAGACAGAGAGAGAGAGAGAAGGCAGCACAAACTAGGTGTCTGTCATTTCAAGAAGGAAGCACAACAGGAAATGCTCTATGACAAAGAAAAACGTGTTCACAAGCGGAAGCAATAAGGCGCAAGATAATATTTATTTCGCCATACGATATCTTGAAATCCCCCAAACATCAAACAGACACACGGACAGACAGAAGGACCTGTGAGCGTGTGATGTCATACCCAGCAGAGGGGTAGCAGAGTCTGTTGTACCCAAACTGATCCATCAGCATCAGCTAGCTTCCCTGGTGTGAGGAGATAGCAGACATCAGGCTCTCTGGTGTGGCTGCTCTCTGTTTTCCTTTTGTCTCCCGCACATCCATTGATCTCTGTATGTTTGAGTCTGTCTCCACGGTCGCTGTGTCTGTTTTAATATATGTCTGTCTGCCTGTCTGTCTGTCTGCTCCCCCCTCCCTCTCTCTGTCTCTCTGTTGGCATCTTTGCCTCTGTGTGTCTGTCTGTCTCTCTCTCTGTCTATCTATTTATCTCTGTCTCTCTGTGTCTTTCTGTATGTCTCTCTGCCTCTCTCTCTCTCTCGACCACAATGCTGCATTGGCCAGTTTAGGGAGCATTGAAATGGAAAACAATGTTAACATAATTTGTGAAGAAGAAGAAGAAGAAGAAGAAGAAGAAGAACAACAACAACAACAACAACAGGAACAGCAACAACAACAACAGGAACAGCAACAACAACAGCAACAACAACAACAACATCAACAACAAGAAAGGACAAGAAAACAGACAGACAGAAGAAAATAACATTAATCTCAAACTAACGGTAAAATCAATGCACAAACTACAGATATCTCAAATCATCGCACAAAACAAGTTATCCCCGACACTGCAGTGTCTCTGCAGCAGTCCCAAATAGGACAAATATTGCCAGCAGCATTTCCTGATAGGAGAGGTGTGGTATGGAGGTGTGGAAGGGAAAGAGGACAGCTTGAGAAGAGGCAACACGTTTCTCTACCTCGCATCATTCTGCCACATCATCCTCGCTACATTTCTTTCAAATTTCAAATCGATGCTGCATGTCCAAAACTTGTTTACCAAGTTGCTCGTTTTCTTTCTGGTGCAATACAAAATCACATCTGTAGGATCAAGCCTAATAGACTCAATAACACCCGACAGTTTGCACACTGAGAGAGAGATTCATTTTTATTTATTTATTTATCATAGTTATTTATTGTATTATTTTATATTGAGGATAATATAATAAGCACTTATGTGTGTGTTTTACATCCAGTCCCCGTGTGTATGCAGCTTTATAAATTCTGTCATATGTTCTAACAGGCACACAATGGCCTACTCTTACGAAAAGCGGGGAAGGATTTAACGTGTGCAGAAGATGTTCTGCGTGCGTTCGCTCACAGTGTCTCCGATTATAGTCTCATCTGAAGGACTTTTGGGGAGAGTGGAGTCTGCACTGATGTCAACGCCAGGGGAGAGAGAGAGGGAGGGAGAGAGAGGAACACAGAGAGAGAGAGACAGAGACAGAGACAGAGAGAGAAACAGAGAGAGAGACAGAGACAGAGACACAGAGAGAGAAAAACAGAGAGAGAGGGAGAGAGAGACAGACAGACAGAGAGGCAGAGGGAGCTCTAGTTAAACAGCATCTCTCTCCTCTCTGGAGCCTCTCGGGCAGTGGCTAAGGAGGCGACAACTGCAGGGATGGTGAAGGCTGCCGTGGTAATGGCCCCTGATCAGGGTGCAGTGTAGTGCTTTTTTAAAAGTTATCTACTGTTTTATATCGAGGATAATGGAATAAGCACTCATGTGCTTTTTTACATCCTGTCCCCGTGTGTATGCGGTTTTGTAAATTTTGTCATGTTTCCACCGGCTCACAATGGCCTACTCTTCTAAAAAGCGGAACAGGATTTAACGTGTGCTCAAGATGTTTTGCATGCATTCGAACACGGAGCCTAGGTTTATAGTCTCATCCGCAGGACTTTGTAGTGCAGTGTAGTGTGGTGTTGTGTAGTGCAGTGTAGTGTAGTGTAGTGTGGTGTAGTGTAGTGTAGTGTAGTGTAGTGTAGTGTAATGTAGTGTAGTGTAGTGTGGTGTGGTGTTGTGTAGTGTATTGTAGTGTAGTGTGGTGTTGTTTAGTGTAGTGTAGTGTGGTGTGGTGTTGTGTAGTGTAGTGTAGTGTGGTTTTGGTGTTAGTGTTAGTGTAGTGTAGTGTAGTGTAGTGTGGTGTTGTGTGTGTAGTGTAGTGTAGTGTGGTGTGTGTGGTGTAGTGCAGTGTAGTGTGGTGTGGTGTGGTGTAGTGCAGTGTAGTGTGGTGTGTGGTGTGTGTGAAGTTGGCATGTGTTAGTGTGTGTGTTGTGTGATGTGTAGTGCAGTGTAGTGTGGTGTTGTGTAGTGTGAGTGTAGTGTGGTGTTGTGTAGTAGTGTAGTGTAGTGTGGTGTGGTGTTGTGTAGTGTAGTGTTGTGTAGTGTAGTGTAGTGTGGTGTTAGTGAGTGTAGTGTGGTGTGGTGTGGTGTAGTGTAGTGTAGTGTGGTGTGGTGTTGTGTGCAGTGAGTGTGAGTGCAGTGTAGTGTAGGTTGTGTAGTGTAGTTTAGTGTTGGTTAGTGTAGTGTAGTGTAGTGTTGTGTAGTGTAGTGTAGTGTAGTGTAGTGTGTGTAGTGTAGTGTGTATGTAGTGTTAGTGTAGTGTAGTGTAGTGTAGTGTAGTGTAGTGTAGTGTTGGTAGTGTTAGTGTAGTGTAGTGTGTGTATGTGTAGTGTAGGTTGGTGGTAGTTAGTGAGTGTAGTGTAGTGTAGGTGGTGTAGTGTAGTGTAGTGTAGGTAGGTGTGTGTAGTGTAGTGTAGTGTAGTGTAGTGTAGTGTGTGTGTTAGTGTAGTGTGTAGTGTAGTGTAGTGTTAGTGTAGTTAGTGTAGTGTGGTGTGTGTGTGGTTGGTTTGGTGTAGTGTAGTGTAATGTAGTGTAGTTTTAGTGTAGTGTAGTGTAGTGTAGTTTAGTGTAGTGTGGTGTAGTGTAGTGTAGTGTAGTGTAGTGCAGTGCAGTGCAGTGTAGTGTAGTGTAGTGTAGTGTAGTGTAGTTTAGTGCAGTGTAGTGCAGTGCAGTGTAGTGTGGTGTTGTGTAGTGTAGTGTAGTGTAGTGTGGTGTGGTGTAGTGTAGTTTAGTGTAGTGTAGTGTAGTGTAGTGTAGTGTAGTGTAGTGTAGTGTAGTGTAGTGTAGTGTAGTGTAGTGTGGTGTAGTGTAGTGTAGTGCAGTGTAGTGCAGTGTAGGGAGGGGGAGGCAGTGCTGGTGGATAGTGGAGGAGAGAGAACAGCCCTGAGCGGTATAGCCAGCCAACAGTGGAATGGTGCTGTGTACAGAAATGCCTCTGCCTGCTATTTTCCTGCCAGGATAAAATGTTTTAGTTGTAAACTGCATTGGTGAGGTCATTTAAATGCGTTTCATTTTAGAATTGAGTGTATATTTCAGTTTTTATATAAAAAAGAAATTATCTTACAAACGAGAGATAGTACGACAGGACACTCTATATTTCAAAAACAAAAATCCAAGTGTGCGCGCGCGCGTGTGTGTGTGTGTGTGTGTGTGCGTGTGTGTGTGTGTGTGCGTGTGTAATGGGGATAGCTTTTATTGTGTCCCTGGTGCGTGCGTGCGTGCGTGCGTGCGTGTGTGTATATGTGTGCTTGTGTGTGTGTGTTTGTGTGTGTGTGTGTGTGCGTTCGTGTATATATGCATGTATGTGTAGCTGTGCACGCACGCGCGTGTGTGTTTGTGCATGTATATTTGTAGTTATGTATGATAACTATGCAAGAAACAAATAGACAGACAGATAATAACACAGACAGATGAAACAAATAGAAAAAAAAATGACAAACAAATCATAACAGAAAGCAAGAACCCGATTTTAAACACAGTGATAAAAGTAAAGACAAAACAGAAGCCACATCACGAAACTCATCTACATTACTGTTCAAGCCTGAACAACTCTCTCTTCCAAAACCGTTAGTGGTTGGATGGTTTTCATTTTCTACAGGGCACAATAACAGAATCTTGTCCCTACAGCCAAGCAATACAGGACAGTAGCAGCAGCAGCAGCAGCATCGGCAGCATCAGCAGCAGCAGCAACAACAGCAGCATCAGGGCCAACAAGGAGGCCCAGGGATGCAGAAAGCACCAGCACTGTGTACTACATAGCATCTTCTGGTGGTAAGGATAAGGCTACAGAAATCGGCAGATGTTGAAATGGGGTTGATGGCGATGAACTTCACCACAACTTTGATAGGTATATTTGCAAGGGGTATTAAATACTGCAAGGAGGGGGGAGGAGAGAGAGAGGGAGGAAGAGAGAAGGAGGGATGGAGGGAGAGAGAGTGAGAGAGAGAGCGAAGCTGTATTTATTTATCTTTTTATAATTTATTTCCAGGACAATGGAATAAGCATTCGTGTTGTTTTTTTATCTAGTCACCGTGTGTATGCAGTTTTGTAAATTGTGTCATCCGTTCCCACCGGCACACAATTGCCTACTCTTCCGAAAAGCGGAAACGTGTGCGTAAGATGTTCTGCGTGCGTTCGCACACAGGACCTCGGTTTATAGTCTCATCCGAAAGACTTTTGGGGAGAGTGGAGACTGCACTGATGTTAACTACAGAGGAAGATATCCCCTTGAACGGAAATCGAATTCGGGTGGTCAGATTGCGAGCGCAATGTTCTAACCACTAGGCTATCCCGTTGAGAGAGAGAGAGAGAGAGAGAGAGAGAGAGAGAGAGAGAGAGAGAGAGAGAGAGAGAGAGAGAGAGAGAGAGACTGTAAATTTTGACAGACAGACAGATACACAGGCAGAGAGACAAAGAGGAAATCAGACAGATTTTCTGAGAAAGAGAGAGAGAAGAAGAACAAGAACAAGAACAAGAACAAGAAAACAGGATAAGGAGGACCTCAAACATATGGAATGCAGCACATGTCGCCTATTCTCAGACCAGCACACAAAAACAGGCTCCGGATCCAGACGTCAGCTGTGTGTTGAAGACATCAAAAGACAGTTCACGTGATTTGGGCAATAGTTGCTGATGGGAGATGGTGGGGTGTGAGGGTGGAGTACCCGTGAAGATGAATAGGTGAACAGATGGTTTTCTATCCCAATATTCTGATTCAACCCTCATTACGTTTTCACTAAGTCTGAAATAGATGCTTTCCCTAAATGTCTGTAAATATGCTGATTGATTTTCCTGATGCAACATCCACACATGCCTGCAGGCTGAATAAACACTAGAGAGCAGAAATGCCAGGCACTGATGAGGAAGGCAGTAAAAGGCGTTTCTGAGCATGCTGAGCATCTTCAGCAGAGGTTAAGATGGCAGAAATCAAAGTCTGTATTCTCTAGCTGCAATGCAAAATGATTAGATTATTGTGTTTTGTTTTGTTTTGTTTTTATGGAGACCAGGTGCAGGCGAATTCTACCAAGAGGGTGAATCCTGACCTTCATTTTGTGAGCATAATGGTGAAGTGTAGGAAATGAGCTACTGTGATTCTGCATCCTAAGATAACAATATCACTAAACCACAAAAAGTATGCTAAATCAATAAATTGTGTTTTAAATGTTTAGGCTATTTTGTTTGGAAAGTTTAGTTTTTATCGCAGTCTATGTTGTATGAATTCATTTGAAATGTTTTCTTTTATGTGTGTAAAATTTCTAATACCTCTGGGTCCTTCAGCTTCTCGAGGTCAAATTTGATCCTGATGTTGTTCCGCTTGTGGATTTTCTTTAGACGTAGTCGGAAAGTCATCATCACAAGATCATGATCACTCCCTATGTCTGCTCCTGGAAAACTTCGTGTCTGTGCGATGTTAACGCCAGACTGAAACCGTCTTTTCACCATGATGTAATCTATTTGGTTGTGGTGTTCTCCATTTGGGCTATGCCATGTCCATTTTCTGGATTTCTTGTGTGGGCCAAGTGTATTCACTAGCTGGAGGTGGTTGTTACTGGCAAACTCCAGGAGTCTCAAGCCTCTTTCATTTGATTGGTTATTACAATGTGGCCCACAAACGCCCTCCCAGTCTTTCCATGCATCTTCTCCTACCTTGGCGTTCCAGTCGCCTTGCACAACGGGGATGTCTTTCTTGGGTGTTTGATTCAGAACCTCTTGTAGCTGGTCATAAAATTCTTCTACGGCTTCATCTGTGCAGTCTGATGTAGGGGCGTATGCCTGTACTATAGTTATGTTAAAGGGGGTTGCTCTCAGGCGGATGGTAATAAGTCTGCTGGACACAGGCTGACAGCTCATGACGGTGTTCACGGTGTCTTTGTGAACGAGAAACCCCACGCCGTGTTCATGTTTATCCTGTTTTCCACTGTAGTATAATTTGTGGTCTTCCTGGGTCGTTGTTTCTCCCATGTTTTTCCACCTGACTTCGCAGAGCCCAAGGATGTGCCAATGATATCTGGACATCTCATGTGTCAGTTCTTCAGCTGTACAGCGAGGCCACCAGTGCAGTGTACTACAACAACAACATTGGAGAATGGTTTCGAACAACAGTTGGAGTAAGGCAGGGCTGTCTACTCTCACCCACTCTTTTCAACATCTTCCTTGAGAGAATCATGGCTGATGCACTGGAACATCATGAAGGATCAGTCAGCATTGGTGGCAGAACGATCACAAACCTCCGCTTCGCAGATGACATTGATGGAATAGCAGGATCAGAAAAAGAGCTTGCCAGCCTAACAGAACACTTGGATAAGGCCTCCAAAACATACGGCATGAAAATCAGTGCAGAGAAGACCAAACTGATGACTAATAACACCAACGGCATTAGCACTGATATCAGGGTTAATGACCAGAAGCTGGAAACAGTTCAAAGCTTCAAGTACCTGGGAGCCATTGTATCCGACCAGGGATCCAAGCCAGAAGTAGTATGCAGGACTGCACAGACAATAACAGCTTTGTCAAAACTAAAC
>CM054153.1:58789660-58800478 GCA_028751875.1 Rapana venosa | reverse complement strand
TCTGTCTGTCTGTCTGTCTCTCTGTCTGTCTCTCTGTCTGTATCTCTGTCTCTCTCTCTCTCCCTCAATGGGATAGCCTTGTGTTAGAACATTGCGCTCGCAATTTGACCACCCGGGTTCGATTCCTGTTCAACGGGATATTTTCCTCTGTAGTCAACATCAGTGCAGACTCCACTCTCCCCAAAAGTCTTTCGGATGAGGCTATAAAACCGAGGTCCTGTGTGCGAACGCAAGTAGAATATCTTGCGCACACGTTAAATCCTGTTCCACTTTTCGTAAGTGTAGGCCATTGTGTGCCGATGGGAACAGGTGACAGAATTTACAAACCGCATACACACGGGGACAGGATTAATAAAGCACACCATTGCTTATTTGCTGGGTTTTTTTTTTACAAGATTCAGCGCTATATAAATTCCATATATTATTATTATCATTATTATTATTATTATTATTATTATTATTCCATTGTCCTCGAAGAAAGAGAATAAATAAATAGATAAATAAATAAAGCTGCTCTCTCTCTCTCTCTCATCTCTCTCTCTCTCTCTCTCTCTTCTCTCTCTCTCCTCTCTCTCTCTCTCTCCATCCCTCCTTCTCTCTTCCTCCCTCTCTCTATCCTTCCCCCTCTTTACAGTATTTAATACCCCTTGCAAATATACCTATCAAAGCTGTGGTAACGCTCATTGCCATCAACCTCAGTGTAACATCTGCCCAGTTCTGCAGCCTTCTCCTTACCACTAGAAGATGCTATGTAGTACACAGTGCTGCTGCTTTGTGCATCCCTGGACCTCCTTATTGGCCCTGCTGTTGCTGCTGCTGCTGCTGCTGCTGTTGCTGCTACTGTCCTGTATTGCTTGACTTCAGGGACAAGATTCTGTTATTGTGCCCTGCAGAAATTGAGAACCATCCCACCACTGCCGGTTTTGGAAGAGAGAGTTGTTCAGGCTTGAACAGTAATGTAGATGAGTTTCGTGATGTGGCTTCTGTTTTGTCTTTACTTTTATCACTGTGTTTAAAATCGGGTTCTTGCTTTCTGTTATGATTTGCTTGTCAATTTGTTTCTATTTGTTTATCTGTCTGTATTTCTATATGTCTCTGTTTGTTTTTTCCTTCGGATGAGACATTAAACCGAGGTCCCGTGTGCGAACGCACGAAGAACATCTTGCGCACACGTCAAATCCTGTTCAGATTTTCATAAGAGTAGGCAATTGTGTGCCGGTGGGAACAGATGATAGAATTTATAAACCGCATACACACGGGGACTGGATGTAAAAAAACACACAGGCGCTTATTCCATTATCCTCGATATAAATGAATATTTTTTTTAATCAAAAGATCATACATAGCCACAAATACATATGCACAAACACACTCGCGCGTACGTGCACGACTACATACACACACATACACACACAAACGCCCACACATACACAAACACACACATGCACACATACACACGCACGCACGAACGCACGCACGCACATTTGATTTTGTTTTGAAATATATGGTGTCGTGTCGTATACGTACCATCTCTCGTTTATAAGCTATTTAAATTTTTTATAGAAACTGAACTATGTACGCAAGTCAAAACTGAAAGGCATTCAACTAACTTGAACTGTACAATTTACAACTAAAATATTGTATCCTGGCAGGCAAAATAGCAGGTAGAGGCATTTCTGTACACAGCACCGTCGCACTGCTGGATTGCTACAGCTCAGGGCTGTTCTCTCTCTTGCACTATCCACCAGCACTGCCTCCCCCTCCCTACACTACACTACACTACACACTACACTACACTACACTACACCACACTCCACTGCACTACACTACACTACACTGCACTACACTACACTACACTGCACTACACTACACTACACTGCACTACACTACACTGCACTACACTACACTACACTACACTACACTACACTACACTACACTACACTACACTACACTACACTACACTACACTACACTGCACTACACTGCACTACACTACACTGCACTACACTACACTACACTACACTCAACTACACTACACTGCACTACACTACACTGCACTGCACTACACTACACTACACTGCCACCTGTACACACACTACACTACACTACACTATACTACACTATACACTAACTACACTACACTACACTACACTACACCTACTACACTACACCTAACTACATACACCACTACACTACACTACACTACACTACACTAACACTAACACACCTACACTACACTACACTACCTACACTACACTACACTACCTACACCACACTACACTACACTACACACTACAACCACTACACTACACTACACTACACCACACATACACTACTACACTACACACTACACTACACTACACTAACCACTACACTACACTAACTACACTACACTACACTACACACACACTACACTACACCACACCTACACTACACTAACTACACTACACTACCACACCACATACACTCTACACTACCAACTACACTACACTCACACACTTCACTACATACACTACACACACTACAACTACACTACACTACACTACACTACAACTAACACTACCCACACTAACACTACACCACACTACACTACACTACACTACCTACACACAACTACCACACTAACACTACACTACCTAACTACACTACACTACACCTACACTCACACACTACACTACCTACATACACTACACACACTACACTACACTCACACTAACCACACACATACACTACACTACACTACTACACTACACTACACTACACTACATACATAATACACACACTACACACACTACCACTAACTACACTACACACTACCACTAAATCACACTACACTACACTACACTACACTACACACTACACTACACTACACACTACCACACACCCTACCACACTACCTAACCACCCACACTACACTACACTACACTAACACTACCCCACACACTACACTACACTACACTACTTAACTACACAACTACACACACTACACTCATACTACACTACACAATACACCACACCACACACACACACTACACTACACTACATACACACACACACTACTACTACACTACACACACACACACACTACACTAACACACTACACTACACACACTACACTACACTACACTACACTACACTACATCACACAAAACTACACTACACACTACACTACACACTACACTACACACACCACATACACTACACTACACTACACTACACCACACTACACTACACTACACTACATACACTACACTCACACACACACTACACTACTACTACACCACACCACACCACACCACACTACACTACTACACACCACACTACTACACTACACTACTACAACTACACTACACTACACTAACACACACACTACACTACACACACTACACTACACTACACTACACTACACTACTCACTACACTACACTCATCTACTACACTACACACACTACCTACCTACAACCACACCACACACACTATACACTACACTAACTACACTACACTCACAACCACACTAACACACACCTACACTACACTACACTACACAACACTACACACACTACACTACACACTACACACTACACTACACTACACAACTACCTACACTACACCACACACACACACACACACTACTACTACTACACTACACTACCAACTACACCAACCACACACACTACACTACACTACACTACACACTCACACTACACTACACTACACTAACTAAACTACACTAACATACACAACCACACTACACTACTCTACCACTACACTACTTCCTAACTATGACCATACACTACACCAACTAACAACTCACTTCACTACACGAACTTCATCTCTTACTACACTACACTACACTGAATACACCATCCCACACCAAAACTTCTAACACTACACTACTACTAACACTCACATCTCACACTACACATACACTCATCAATGATCTACCTCACTTCACTAGCCTACACTACACATCTACACCAACCACACCATCACTACACTACATACACACACTCATTCTACCACGTAACTATACTCACTACACTAACTTCTACTACTACACACATACTACCAACCACACTCATACTACACTACACTCAAACACTTACTAGCACAACACTACTAACTCACACCTAAACACATCATACAAACAACACTCACAACACTCAAACACTAATCTGATCACCACACACACTACACTACACTACACTACAACATATCACTCCTACACTACACAACTCTACACTAATACATACACTACCACAACACTACATCACACAACACTACACTACACTCACCCACTACACTACACCACACTACACTACACTACACTACACAATGCCTTCCACAACTTGTGCCTATTATCACTAAAATAGTAAACTCATCTCTTCAGTCAGGAAATTTTCCATCAGCTCTTAAAACAGCAATAGTCACACCTCTACTGAAAAAGTACGACCTCGATCCCCACATTCCGAAGAATTATAGGCCTGTCTCAAACTTACCCGTTGTCTCTAAAGTACTAGAAAAAGTTGTTCTCAAACAGCTCAACAGTCACCTTCATTCCAATGATCTTCCCACTTTTCAGTCTGCCTATCGCCCCAACCACAGCACCGAAACCACCCTAGTCCATACTTTAGATACACTTCTACTTGCTTCTGATGCAGGAAAAATCTCCCTCCTCACTCTTCTTGACTTATCTGCAGCCTTTGATACCATAGATCACTCAATTCTTCTTTCTCACCTCCAAAATACGTTTGGTATTAATGGCACAGCCCTCACCTGGTTTACTTCATACCTCACAGACCGGTTCCAGAAAGTTATTGTAAACAAAATTCAATCAAAACCTGTCAAAATGGAATGTGGAGTCCCGCAGGGATCAGTCCTGGGCCCTGTTCTCTTTACTCTCTACACTGATCCACTCTCACATATAATAAAAATCCACCCTATTGATCATCATTTCTATGCCGATGATACTCAACTTCAGTGCAGCGATACTGTTGAAAACTTGCCTTCCCTCCTGACAAATATGTCCTACTGCCTTCAAGACATTCAAAACTGGATGACTCAGAAGTAGTTACAACTTAATGCCGATAAAACCGAAGCCATGCTCATAGGGACCCAACATAAACTTTCCTCTATCACAAAAACTTCAATAGAATTCGGCAATACGTCAGTTCCTTTGTCCAACTCTGTGAAGTATTCAGGAGTAGTTCTTGATAACACACTCTCTATGAAAAAATTCATCACCCAGACCTGCCAGTCTTGCTACTATCAATTACGGCGCATAAGCGCGATTCGCAAGTATCTGTCCACTGATGCAACTTCCAAGCTTGTCACATCTCTCATTCTTTCACGTTTAGCCTATTGTAATTCTCTTTTGGCTGGCCTACCAGCATCATCTATCCACTTTCTTCAACGCATACAAAACTCTGCAGCTCGACTGGTCCTAAGAAAGAAAAAATCTGAACACATCCCTCCTCTTCTGCGATCTCTTCACTGGTTGCCTGTCTCACAAAGACTGGAGTATAAAATCAATACCCTCTGTTTCAAATGTCTCCACAAATCTGCAACCTCTTATCTCTGTAACTGTCTTCACCTGTACACTCCATCCCATTCCCTTCGTTCAGCCGCAGATACTTTGTGCTTTCGAACACCCAGATTCAAACAAACCACTGTTGGCCGTCGCTCCTTCTCTGTTTCTGGTCCATCCACCTGGAATGACCTCCCTCTTTCACTTCGTCAAAAGCCTTCACTTGATACCTTCAAATCCAGCCTCAAAACACACTTATTTCCTACCTGAGACTTTCCCCCCACATATCTGTCCATAATATTCAACAGCATCTTTCACCTTCTAAGTGTTGTTCCGTGTGTGTGTGTGTGTGTGTGTGTGTGTGTGTGTGTGTGTGTGTGTGTGTGTGTGTCAAGTCAAGTCAAGTCAAGTCAAAATTTTATTTCCAGATGGTACATTGAATAAGCAATGCATTTGCTTTTTTTCATCAAGCCATCTGGGCTATCTGTGTGTGTGTGTGTGTGTGTGTGTGTGCGTGCGTGTGCGTGCGTGCGTAGTGCGCGCGCATGGATTTGAAATCTGTTGCTCATTATGTTTAAGGAGAGTTGCATGCCTGTAAATGATTGAGTGCAAGCGCTTCGATTTGTTTGTTTTTTACAAGATTCAGCGTTATATAAATTCCATATAATTATTATTATTATTACACCACACTACACTACACTACACTACACCACACTACACCACACTACACTACACTACACTACACCACACTACACTACACAACACTACACTACACTACACTACACAACACTACAATACACTACACTACACTACACTACACCCTGTCAGTTCAAAAATGCTATTGTTATCCCACTCCTCAAGAAAAAAGGTCTAGACTGCAATACTATGAAAAATTACAGGCCGGTTTCCAATCTTCCTTTCATTTCAAAAGTTCTGGAGAGAGTCGTCCTCAAACAGCTTCAGAAGCACCTAGCTTGTAACCACCTTTGGAAGATCATCAGTCAGCGTATAGGGCTGGTCACAGCACGGAGACTGCCGTACTGAGTGTCACCAGCAGCCTGCTTTTGCAGAATGACGACCGCAGAGTGTCAGTCATGGGCTTGTTGGACCTCAGTGCGGCATTCGACACGCTTGACCACTCTATTTTGCTCAAAAGACTCGAATACTCTTTTGGAATAAGAGGTGTTGCCTTGGCATGGTTTACCTCTTATGTCTCTGATAGGTCGCAGAGCGTGCTGATAGAGGGAGTTAAGTCACAACCTGCCCCCTCCTGTATGGCGTACCTCAAGGTTCTGTTTTGGGTCCCGTATTGTTCACACTATATTCTCAGCCTCTGTCTAATGTGATGACCTTACATGATTGCCAGTTTCATAAATATGCAGATGATACAGAAATTTCGGCAAATGCAACACCTCAAAATTTTTCAGACGCCACGCGCACACTGGCAGATTGCACGCACAGTGTCCTTCAGTGGATGGACAGCAACAAACTCAAATTAAATACAGACAAGACAGAAGTTATGGCAGTTAGTTCACCATCTAGTCTTATGCGGGTGTCGGAGAGTTCTGTGGTCTTGGGTGGCTGTGACATAGCTTTTCAGAGTTCTGTGCGGTATCTGGGTGTTCAGCTAGATCCTACTCTCTCCATGAAAGACCACATTAGTAACGTCTGCAGAGCATGCTTTCTAGAGCTGCGCCGTATTGCACACACTAAGAAATTCTTGCCTCGTGATGCAGTGATCAAGCTTGTTTCAGCGACCGTCTTGTCGCGACTGGACTATTGCAACTCCTGTTTTAATCGGTATAAGTGATGACCATTTTACACGCCTGCAGCGAATTCAGAACTCTGCTGCCAGGCTCATCCTTGGAAAGAGCAAAAGGGACCATGTGACTCCCATGCTTAGGGAGCTTCATTGGTTACCTGTAAGGGCACGCTGTCAGTACAAAGTTGCGGTCTTGGCATACCGTCACTCTGAAGGCTCGCTTGCTCCATCTCTGTCACTGCCTTGAAACCACGCACCACAACTAGAACCCTGCGGTCTTCGAATGATAACTTACTTGTTGTACCCCATTACAACCTCAAAACCGCAGGTCGTAGATCTTTTGGTGTTGCTGCGCCCACGATCTGGAACTCTCTGCCACCAGCCGTCAGACATGCTCCCACTTTATCCCAGTTTAAGTCTTCATTGAAGACACATCTCTTTAATGTATTTCTTAGCTAGTTAATATATTGTGCTTGTCTTGACGGTCGCTGTTTGTCACACTGTAGGCTACTTCATGTGCATGCCTGGCTGTTGGTTATGTTTTTGTTTTTGTTTGTTTGTTTGTTAGTTATGTTATTGCTAGTGCCTTTTCTCTGAGTGTACTGTTAATTGCCCTGCTAGTGTGTGCCCGGACGCAAGTGTGTGCCTCTACAGTGCGATAGGTATCTCTGGTAAATTTATTTGCGCTTTAGAAATGCTCATTATCAATTGTTGTTGTTGTTGTTGTTGTTGTTGTTATTATGTGCTGTGTGTGCATGTGTATAGATGCGCATGGTAATGAAAGCGCATGAGTCATTGCTTTGAGAAATGTGCTATATAAATGCTATTCATTATTATTATTATTATTACACTACACTACACACACCACACTACACTACAACCCCACTACACTACACTACACTACACCCATACACACACTACACTACACTACACTACACTACACTACACTACTCTACACTACACCACACCACACCACACCACACTACACTACACCACACCACCACACCACACCACACCACACTATACTACACTATAACACACCACACCACACCACACCACACTACACTAAACTACACTACATTACACTAC
The DNA here is from genome assembly GCA_028751875.1 of Rapana venosa. Classification (NCBI taxonomy): domain Eukaryota; kingdom Metazoa; phylum Mollusca; class Gastropoda; order Neogastropoda; family Muricidae; genus Rapana; species Rapana venosa. The sequence continues at coordinate 58,792,102 of CM054153.1, read as the reverse complement.
ACTACACTACACTACACTACACCACACTACACTACACTACACTACACTACACTACACTACACTACACTACACCACACTACACTACACTGCACTACACTGCACTACACTACACTACACACTACACTACACTACACTGTACTACACCACACTACACTTCACTACACTGTACTACACCACACTACACTACACTTCACTACACTACACCACACTACACTACACTGTACTACACCACACTACACTACACTACACTACACCACACCACACCACACAACACTACACTGCACTACACTACACCACACTACACTACACTACACTACACTACACTACACTTCACTACACGACACTACACTACACTGCACTACACTACACTGCACTACACTACACTACACTACATCACACTACACTACACTACACTACACCACACCACACAACACTACACCACACTACACTACACCACACCACACCACACCACAATACACTACGCAACACTACACTGCACTGCACACAACACCCCACCACACTACACTGCACTACACCACACCACACCACACTACACTACACCACACTACACTACACTACACTACACAACACCACACCACACTATACTACACTACACAACACCACACTACACTACACTACACAACACCACACTACACTGCACTACACTACACAACACCACACCACACTACACTACAGTACACAACACCACACCACACTACACTACACTAAACAACACCACACTACACTACACTACACTACACAACACCACACCACACTACACACTACACCACACCACACCACACTACACTACACTACACCACACTACACTACACTACACTACACTACACTACACTGCACTACACAACACCACACTACACTGCACTACAAAGTCCTGTGAATGAGACTATAAACCTAGGCTCCGTGTTCGAATGCATGCAGAACATCTTGAGCACACGTTAAATCCTGTTCCGCTTTTTGGAAGAGTAGGCCATTGTGAGCCGGTGGAAACATGACAAAATTTACAAAACCGCATACACACGGGGACAGGATGTAAAAAAGCACATGAGTGCTTATTCCATTATCCTCGATATAAAACAGTAGATAACTTTTAAAAAAGCACTACACTGCACCCTGATCAGGGGCCATTACTACGGCAGCCTTCACCATCCCTGCAGTTGTCTCCTCCTTAGCCACTGCCCGAGAGGCTCCAGAGAGGAGAGAGATGCTGTTTAACTAGAGCTCCCTCTGCCTCTCTGTCTGTCTGTCTCTCTCTCCCTCTCTCTCTGTTTTTCTCTCTCTCTGTCTCTCTCTCTGTTTCTCTCTCTGTCTCTGTCTCTGTCTCTCTCTCTCTCTGTTCCTCTCTCTCCCTCCCTCTCTCTCTCCCCTGGAGTTAACATCAGTGCAGACTCCACTCTCCCCAAAAGTCCTTCAGATGAGACTATAATCGGAGACACTGTGAGCGAACGCACGCAGAACATCTTCCGCACACGTTAAATCCTTCCCCGCTTTTCGTAAGAGTAGGCCATTGTGTGCCGGTGAGAACAGATGACAGAATTTACAAAGCTGCATACACACGGGAACTAGATGTAAAAACAAACCACATAAGTTCGTTTTCCATTCTCCTCAATATAAAAGAATGCAAGAAATAAATAGATAGATAAACATAAATTTCACTCCCAGTGTGCAAACTGCCTGGTGTTATTGAGTCTATTAGGCTTGATCCTACAAGACAAGATGTTGTATTGCACCAGAAAGAAAACGAGCAACTTGGTAAACAAGTTTTGGACATGCAGCATCGATTTGAAATTTGAAGTAAATGCAGCGAGGATGATGTGGCAGAATGATGCGAGGTAGAGAAACGTGTTGCATCTTCTCAAGCTGTCCTCTTTCCCTTCCACACCTCTCCTATCAGGAAATGCTGCTGGCAATATTTGTCCTATTTGGGACTGCTGCAGAGACACTGCAGTGTCGGGGATAACTTGTTTTGTGCGATGATTTGAGATCTCTAGAGTTTGTGCATTGATTTTACTGTTAGTTTGAGATTAATGTTATTTTCTTCTGTCTGTCTGTTTTCTTGTCCTTTCTTGTTGTTGATGTTGTTGTTGTTGTTGCTGTTGTTGTTGCTGTTCCTGTTGTTGTTGTTGCTGTTCCTGTTGTTGTTGTTGTTCTTCTTCTTCTTCTTCTTCTTCTTCTTCACAAATTATGTTAACATTGTTTTCCATTTCAATGCTCCCTAAACTGCCCAATGCAGCATTATGGTAGAGAGAGAGAGACATAGAGAGAAACAGACAGACACAGAGAGACAGAGATAAAGAGAGAGAGTGACAGAGAAGCAGATATCGAGATCGAGAGAAAGACATACACACGGAGGCAAAGATACCAACAGAGAGACAGAGAGAGGGAGGGGGAGCAGACAGACAGACAAAGACAGACAGACAGACA
>CM054153.1:58774660-58784660 GCA_028751875.1 Rapana venosa | reverse complement strand
CGAGCGAGAGAGAAAAAGATACATATCGAAAGAGAGATACAGACAGAGAGAAGCAGAGAGGGCCAGCTAGCTAGACGGTGGAACAAAGAAGCTTAAGAACAAAAAACGAAGTCGCAAACATAGGAAAGGTTAATGGAAAAGATTTAGACACAAAGCTTCCGATAACAAAACTGCCTTTCACAGACGGAATGATAACAGTACAGACGCACACACCCAGTGACCTTGTCTGAGGGTGTGTCATTCTGCTTTTGTTCTGCTTGAGCAGCCTCTGTCTCTGTGTCAGGTCACAGGACGCATTGCAGACCTCTCTGTTCTTCGCCAACTTGTGTTTGTGTGGTTGTTACCCTTGTCTTTTATTGATGATGGTGCTCCACATTTCTTGACTAGGACAGATACCGAGAAGCGATGTAAAAGTTTTGTTTGTGATGATAGTCACAGAAATTCGTGTGTGTGTGTTTGTTTTGTGGGGGGGGGGGGGGGGAGGTATGTGTGTGTGCGTGTATGTTTTGTGTGTGCGTTGTGTGTGTGTGTGTGTGTGTGTATGTGCGTGTGTGTATGTTTGTCTGTGTCTGTGTCTGTGTGCATACTTGCTGTCACAAGTTCGGCATACCGGTGTCAATCAACTAATGACATAAAAGGATAACAAGTTATTCTCATACACACACAAAAATGAGAAGAGGAAGAAATAAAGTGTTACTAGTCGAAGTTATCCTTATAACAATAACAGTTTATCCATGGTGTTTCAAATAACGGATTGTGTAGAAACACGTTACAGAACCATATATCGACATACTCATCAAATCAAAGTATGCTAAGCATCCAAATAAACGTGCTGTCTCCTTTACGGCAAAGAAATGTTGTAAAACTGGGAGCAGTTTACCACCAGGAGATTTTCTTTCTCAATGAACACTCTCCTCCACACGGTGCCATTTTAAAGGAGCATCCCATGCTCTTCTGCTGGCCCAGTATGTGGTGTGGGGAGGGGGGGGGGGGGCAGGTGATGGACAGAAACATGAACAGCTCTAGTGCAGCCCCTGAGGCACACCCTGCTGCTGCTGCTGATGCCAGCCAATCTAGTCCTCTCTATGTGTGTCTGTCTCTGTCTGTCTCTGTCTTTCTCTGTCTCTGTCTTGTCTGTCTCTCTCCTCCCTCTCTCTCTCTCTCTCTCTCTCTCTCTCTCTCTCTCTGAACTCTTAACTCTGAACTCTGAGTTCAGAGAGAGTTTCTTCTCTCTCTCTCCTCTCTCTCTCTCTTCTCTCTCTCCTCTCTCTCCTCTCTCTCTCTCTGTGAACTCTGAATCTGAGTTCAGAAAGAGTTCTTTCTTCTCTCTCTCTCTCTCTCTCTCTCTCTCTCTCTCTCTCTCTCTCTCTCTCTCTTCTCTTCTCTCTCTTTCAGTCATGTTGTTGTTGTAGGGTTTTCCCTTGTTTTGTTGATAGTCCCTAATCAGGGCAACGGCGGATGAAAAAAAGTATGCGTATGATTATTCTATTACCCTTGAAAAATATAGATTCATTCATTCATTCATTCATTCATTCTCTCTCTCTCTCTCTCTCTTCTCTCTCTCTCTCTCTCTCTCTCTCCTCTCTCTCTCTCTCTCTCTCTCATTCTGTTTTGGCCCGCAGCCCTGCTGCTTCAATAATGCAGGACCACAATGAGCAGGCACTTAGAGCAGAGTGTTAAGGACTTAGGGAGGACCTGGCGTGGTGTGGATTGAAGGTCTGATTCAGAGGCACCTCATTGCGAAATGCAGCCTCCTGAGAAACAGAACGGGGGAGAGTTGCCCCAATGCTCTTGCTTTGCATGGAAACTGGAGATTTAAATGTTTTCTGTGAAAAATTTTCTCTGTTTTGGGGTTACAATTTTTGGATCTTTTGGTGGGGAAGACTGCTCCGCAAAAAAAAATTTAAAAAATCGCCCTTCTGTCTATCTGCTTTGTCTTGCCTCTCTCTGCCCTACAAAATTTTGTCTGACTGTCCCTCTGTCTTTTCTGTCTGTCTGCCCGTCTGTTCTGTCTGTCTTCTTCTCTCTCTCTCCTCTCTCTCTCTCTCCCTCTTTTCCTCTCCCCCTTCTCTCACCCCCTCCCCTCTCCCCCTCTCTTTTTAGGGTGCAATCTTGTAAATGGGGTTTTGCTTTTTTTATATGTTTTCAATTTAAAGGGTTTTTTTTGTTTACGCCCATCCCACCCCTTTCCCATTGAAACGGGCGAAAGCTTTATGCTAAAATCACGAAATCTCTCTCCTTTTTTTTCCCTTTCCTCCGTGCTATCAATGAATCTTACAAAAGCGGGTCCAGAATTCTTTTCTTACAGGAAAAAAAATTTTGGGGGAATATTAGAGTACAATAGAGGGAAAACAATCATCCAACAAAATACGGGTTCAGTCAGAAACAACTCCCTAAAACAAAAACAAAAAAAATTTAAACCCAACTCTCAAACTAACGACATTTCCCAAAAAATACCCAACAACTTAAGAAACAACCCCAGCAAAAGTGCCACTTTTGTCCCCCAAAAAAAACCCTTAAAAACCCCTTTCCAACAACTACAAAAACCCAAAACCTTGCTGAGAAAAAGGAAAACGATAAAAAAACGAACAAAGCCACACAACTGTTTCCACCTCCTAACCCTACAAGGACCGGGAAGAGCTTTTTCCAAAACCCAGGCATTTGGGGGCCCCCACAACCGCGGAAAATGGAGCCAGCTGGTGAAACGTTCGTCACTGCAGTCCCCCCTACGCCCCGGGGGGGGTTACGGAGGAGAAGAGTTTAGGGGACCCTTTTCAGGTCTTTTTTGGACGTAACCAACCCCTGGTAAACTCGGTTGCTTTCTCCCCAAACGGGGTCATCTTTAAACACTTTGTTCCCCCCCCCCCTCCACCCCCCCCCCCCCCCCCCAGAAATGGATGCTGGGGCCTGTAAATATAGTTTCCCCACTTTTTGGGAAAAAATTCTGTGCAAAGGGAATCACCCCTTTTTTCCAACTCTTTTTTTTGCCTTGACTGTTTCGCTTGTCCCACCCCCCTTCTTGTCTGGGTCTGCCTTCGGGGCCCCAATGCTCCTGCCTTTTACTCAAAAAAGATGTTAAAAATAACAACTCAAACCCACCACGCCGAATTCGGATTGCTGGTCCTGACTTGCCCACCCGTTTTAAACGGCAGCGCAACGGTTTGGGCTAAAGGGGCCAAAACACTTTTGGGCTGCGGGCTGAGAGTTCGATGAGAAGAAGAAGAGCACGTGTTACATGGAAATCATTTAGGTTCTTTTTTTTTTTTTTTCTGGATTTTTTTTTATGGTGTTGGTCTTTTTTTTTTTGGGTTTTGGTTGGCTTTGAACAGTTCTTTTTTTGTTTGACAGGACAATAACATGAAAGTTAAAGATCGAGGGGGGAAAAGGCGGGCAGCCAAACAATGGGAAACTGACTGAATGGCCCTTTTTTTTCCCAAAGGCTTACAAAGTAAAAAATTTATATTACTTTTTTTCACCCCCGGGGCCTTTCCCTAATTTGGGACTTTTCAAAAAAATTACACAAATAAAAAAAAATTAAAACAAACCCCAACTACAACAAAGCAGCAACATTTAACCCGTATAAAAATTTTTAATGTGTGATAAACAAACACGTAATCCTCAATTAAACCTAAAAATAGATGTCAAAGAGATACGTCGATACGGGGAGAAGAGAGAGAGAAAGAGAGAGGGGAGAGAGAGAAAGAGAGAGAGAGAGAGGGGAGAGAGAAAAGAGAGAGAGAGAGAGGAGAGAGGAGAAAAGAGAGAGACCCAAAAGACAGAAGACTACAAAGAGGGAAGGGTTGAAGATTGAATATGAATGGGGTGTGGTTTTGTGTGTGTGTGGTGTGTGTGTTGTGGGGTGTTGGTGTCAAGCAATTTAAAGGGCCCAAGCCCAAAATTTTTTTTCCCAGATGGTACTTTAAATTTAAGAAACGCTTTTGGGTTTTTTTTTTCATCAACCCCACCCTTATCAAAGAAAAAATTTTTCGAAATGATTATACAAAGTCACTACAATTATGGGCATAAAATTTACCATTAAATTAAACCAGTAAAAAAAAAAAAAAAAAGGAAAAAAAAGGGGGGTTTAAGGAAATAAATTGAAAATACAAATTACCACAAAATACAATACACGCACCCCAAAATTTAAAGCACACCTGGGGCGCGCTCAGGGCCCCACACAACTTTTAAAATAAAAATTTTTTTAAAAATTTAAAAAAAAAAAAGAAAAAAAACTCAGGACAAACAAATTATTTTTCATTTACGTTTCATCCTTTTTTTCATTTTTTAATACTTTAGATAAAAAAAATACGGGAATAAACGAAAAAAATACTAGCATTCGCCCATTACTGAAAATATTACCTTAAAAGGGACCCCCCTCCTCTCCTCCTCCACCCCAAAGGTGTGTTTTTTTTTTATGCGCTCATACTTTTAAAATAGCCTTTTTTAAAAATGACATATTCACACAATAAACCAAAAAAAAAAAGCCAAAAAAGATTATAAAAAATGATTATTATAAAAGAGATACAATTATAACAACAATCACCCATCACCAGAGAAAAACAATATAAAAAATTTGGTTCCCCATCACCATGAGACAACAACAAAACCCGATAAATAACAAAAAAGCTTTGGGAAAGGATGGGGGTGGGGGAGGGTATAAAGGGGGGAAAAGGGGAAATACCCCTTCAATAAATTAGAGAAATAAAAATTTTTAAAAAAAACCCAATTTTTCAAACAATAAACCCCTATACAAACAGAATTAAAAAGCCCATAATCAACGGACTATCAAAACTAAAACAATATAAAATAAAACAGATCGCTTATAATAATACTAATAATCTCATCCTAACGGGCAAAAAAAAAAAAACAACTTCCCACGATTGAATTAGACAAACGGGGCATGGGGAAGGAGAGAAAGGAAAGGAAAAGGAGAGGAAGAGAGAGGAGAGAGAAAAGAGAGAGAGAGAGAGAAGAGAAAAGAGAGAGAGAGAGAGAGAGAGAGAGAGAGAGAGAAAAGAGAGAGAGAGAGAGAGAGAGAAGGACACACTTTTAAAGCTATCAGGTCTACCATAAAAAGATTTTTAAAAATTTCCCCCCCTTTCCACTTTTTTCAACATTGCAGATTATTTACTACTTGCAAAGATTCCTTCCCTTCTTTGCATAATTAGGTGCCTTTTTCCCCTTGCCCCCCCCCTCCGTCCACACATATACAGGTGTTACTGTAGAATTTCTAGTAAACATAAATATACTTAATTTTTTTTGTTGTTGTGGGGAAAATAAAAATTAGTGCGGGTAAATTAATAGGGTTTTGTTTTTGCCGTTTTAAAATTTGGTTAAATTTGCCGAAATTAGTAAATTTCCTAGGCATTCATGAAATTAAAATGGTTTTTTACTGTGCCTTGAACGATTTTTTTTTTTGATACTTTTTAAAAGCGTTTTGGGAGCTTGTTCCATAAGAAAAAAACCGAGTACAGGAAGCTTGTTTTGTAAATTTTTAAATTTATCTTGGCCCTCGGAAATGTTAGTAAAAATAAATTTATGTCTGGTTCATTGATTTTGAAGTTTATTGGGATCTTTGGGGGGGCTTTTCCCATTGACAATTTTCTGGACAAATAGAGCTTTATTTAGATAAGTCGTTTTTAAAGGGTTTTTAGGTTATTTGTTTTTTTTAAAAACGTTGATGGTTAGGGAGCTTGTTTTTAAGAGAACAATTTTTCAGTGCTCTTTTAAATAACCCCAGGGAATCAATTTTAAATTTGTAGCCCCGAAAGCGCCCCCAAAGAATAAAGGGAAAAAGTCAACTATGGCAAAATATCCCCCCCGCAAAAAAAGAGTTTGCGAGGGGGTTTTATTTAGAAAATTTTAAAAATTTTTGATAATTAAAAAGGGGTTTGTAAGAAAGACGTTTTCCTAGCGCCATCACATGGTCGGTCCAAGAAGATTTTTGTCAAAAAAAAACCCCCAAATTCTTTTGGAGTCAATTTTTTTTCCAATTACTTTTTTTATCTATAAACCCAAGGGTTTGGGAATTTTATTTTCATTTTTTGTTCTTTTGTTTTGCAAACAACATACACTTAGTTTTTCGCGTATTTAGGGACATATGGTTTAGTTTAGTCCAAGTAACCAACCTGCAATATTGTGTTGAAGTTTGATTGTAAGTATGTGGGGGTCAAAATCATTTAACAATAGAGGGATGTGTCATCAGAAAAACATTTCACAGCACTCTAAAAATTTGGGGGTAAGTCTTTTACATAGATTGAAAAAGAAGTGGACCCAATATTGCCCCTTTGGGGTTACCCCCATTTTTTAATGGGTACTATTTTCTATTTTGATTTTTTGCATTTTACTAGCTGCTGCCTATTCGAAAAAAAAGCTTTTCAAAAGTTTTAATCATGTCTGGTGTTAGTTTAAACAAGGGGAAGGGTTTACGCAATAATAGGGAATAAAGATTACATCAAATGTTTTTCAAAGTCAACAAAAAAAAGGGCCGTATATTTTTTTTTCATTGTGTTGGTAGGAGACTGCCCTGTAATTTTTTGTAAGATTTGTGTGACAGGAAAAGTTTTTTAAACGAAAACCTGACTGATCTTCATTTAATAGATTTTGTTTAAAAAGGGGAAATTATACGGTTTTTTTGGAAATATGTTTTTCAAAGGGTTTAGAAAAACAGACAAAAATTAAAATTGGGTCTGAATTTGAAGGACAAGCAGTTAATCACCTGATTTGTGGACGGGTTATGATTTTTGCCTTTTTAAATATGGCAGGAAAGTTTTTTTCTCATCACAAAATTATACAAGTATGCCCGTGTTCCAGCTTTAACTTGGGGCCACAAAAACTTAAAATTTTTCTTCCCCAGATTGTCTAAACCACGTGTTCTAACTTTTTTGAAAAGACAGGGTTTCCCAAAACTCCCGTGGGGTCGTTTTGGGAGTAGTTAAATGGGAATTTTAAAATTTTTTTTGATTCGATTTATTGTTCTAAGTAATGGGGAAACAATTTTTATTTGACTTGTCCCTTTGATAATTTCTTTTTCGGGAATGTTTTAAAAGTTTGTTTCCCAAATTTTTTCAGCTGATATACATTTTTCTGTCTGTTGACTTTTGAATATGTTTTTTTACATAATGTTTTTTATGGGTTTTCCCTACTTGTCGAAGTCGGTTTTTGTAATTAACCCCAAATTTTTAAAAGTAATCACGTTTTTATTTCCGTTTTAGTGAAGTTACTTTGTTTTTTTTTGTGCCCCTGAACTGCTCATTTGAACCATTGTTTTCAAAAAAGTCCCTTAGGGGGTAAATTGGATTTTATGTCCCTTTTTTTTACCAAGGGGGTTTTATTTTTTTTTTTGAACTCTTTTTTTTAAAGAAAGGGGCATGTTTGTCGTATACGAAGCAAAAGTCCTAATCCAAAAATTTAAAAAGCTTCATCGGGGCCGGGTTTTGGGGAAAAAGCATTAATGACGATTTGTCAAGTCCCGAAAAAGGGAAAAATTGCTCGTTTAAAATTTTTTAAATTTTCCCGTAAAAAATAGTTTTTTTTGCCCCAAATTTAAAGGGATTTTGATACGGGTTTTTAAACCAATAAAGCACACTGGATTTTGAACACTGCATCCAAAATGGGGGCACAAACTTCTGTTAAGTGTTGTTTTTTTAATATTTTAGATAGGGTCTATTAATGTTTTTTGAGTTAAATTTTTTATCCGGTTTTGGGCTATCTATTAGTTTTTCTTTGGCCAAACCTAGGGAAAGTTTTTGGGTCCCTTTTTTTTTTAGGTTTTAATAAGTTTTTATTTTTTTAAAAACCCCCCAAAAATAATTGTTTCCTTGTTTAAAAAAATATTACCTCTCCTTAAGGGGGTTGAATTTTTTAGCCTCCGGTTTCTGAAGGATTTCTGTAAAATAAAACCTATTTAAAATTGGTCAAATTTTGTTTTTAAAATTTTTTTTTCAATCCACATGGGTTCAATGTCATAAACCTCAAGGTTTTTATATTTTTTTACAACTAGCGGGAGGGAAAATAAGTAAGTAAAACCCCGGGGTCCTTTGGGTTTTTGAAAGGGTCTTACGGAAAAAATTTGATACCCTGGAAATTTCCCTGTTTTGCATCTGTAACATTTGGGGGAAAGTCGGGATTTTAGCAAGGGAAAAAAAATGAAACTGTTTTTTCCCCTGTTTTAAAATATGGTTTCAAGTCATCTTTTTTTTTTGTTTTATTGTTGAAAATTCAATAGCCAACTCCGGGGGCCCTGTTTTGGTGGCCACTTCTCTGAAGTTAAAAGACATAATAATGGGCCCGGATTTATTGGCTAATTTTTGTATGTATTTTTGTTCTGTACTTTTTAAATAAACAACAAAATAGAAGACCCTTTTTGTAGGTTTTCTATTTAATTTAATTTAAACAAAAAAAATATAATATAAATAAGGAACACCCAATAAAAACCCAAACAATACTAAAGGTCAATTTCCAAAAACTGCCTTGGGGTCTGCAAAAAAATCGACTGTTATATTCAAAAAAACAGTATATAAATCCAGTCCCCCTTTATAAATTTTATACAAATAAAGGAGATCAAAGTTTACCAAAACGTACATAAAGTGTAGAATATTTTGATAAAGAAATACTTTCAAAAAATTTTTTGTTTTTCCAAAAACAATTTAAATATCACTTACACAATACACGTATTCCCTAAAACTCTTTAAAAAAAGGGAAAATACAGTTTACAAAACAGTAATACCAAAAAATTTAAAAAATAGAATTTCTTTGGGAAAAACAATACAAAATTTGTCTCTAAAACAACTGTTTTTGTGCTAATCTCTGGGGGTAGCAATAAAAACTCTAATCACAACATCAATTGTTTTAATCAAGCGATTGCTTGTATAAAAACCCGCATAAGCTGCTAAATTTTCAAAATCAATTGTTTTCCGCCAAGGGAGACTGCTTTATAATTTCCCGCAATAAGCCTTTGTCACAAAAGTCATATGCTTTAGTCAGGGAGAACCCCTTTATTTAAAACCCCACCCGCAGCACGACATTTATCAACAACATTTAATTTTACTGGAAAAAAAAAAGAAAGAAAAAATGAAAGGAAAAAAGGAGAGGTGAAGAAAAGTATGAGAAAGGGAAAAGGGGGAAATTGTTTTGGGGGAAAATTTTAAGCAATCATTTAAAAATTCTTGTGATCAAGGGAACCCTTTTGTTTGGAAACAGGGAGACACACACACAACCACACAACCCCCACACACAAAACACACACACACACACACAACACACACACGCGCGGCGCCACCCCTTTAAAAAACGTTTTCATGGCACGCACGCCTGCGCAAAGGGGCCCCAACCATACAACACTCTTTCCCTTTTACTCATATACCCCACAAGTCCTTGGGGGTGATACTATAAATCGAGGCCCTGGGTGCCAAAAACTGGCAGAACATCATGTGCACATGCAAGCCTTTTTTGCTCTTTCCCCAAAGAGCAGGTCACGCGCGCCTTCAGGGAAAAGATGACAAAATCCACAAAAACCGTCCACACCCCAAAAAATTTGGGGGTGTGAAAAAAAACAACACCACATGTGCTTTCCCATTTCCTCCCATATGAAAAACAAAAAAAATAAAAAAAAAAATAAAGATAAATAAAACACACCCCCATGTTCATTTCACACACTTTTTATCAAAACACAAGTAACACGCACATTCAAATCACAAACCCCATGCACCCAAAATTATTTTGTCAAATAACTAAGTAACTCAGAAAGCCATTGACTAAGGTTGTGTGGGAGAAGGGGGTTCTGATGTCTCCCTAACACACTGGGGGACTTCTGAACATTGGGGGGTTCCCCGGGCTGGGGGGGGGGGAAAGTGTGTGTCTGGGGAAAATGTTGTTTTTTCGTTGGGCACAATCGGTGAGGGTGTGTCTTTTTTTTTGTAGGCAGCAAAATTGGGGTTGTCTCACAAACCCTTTTGCTGGGCCCGGGCGTCCGACCGTGTTGTGCGGTCTGTATATGGCG
>CM054153.1:58739660-58769660 GCA_028751875.1 Rapana venosa | reverse complement strand
AAATTGCAAAAAAGGGAAAAAAAAAGGAAAAATTTAAAAGAAGATTGCAAAAGAAAATTTGCAAAGAAGAAGAATTTGGAAAAAGGAAGAAGAAAAAATTGCAAAAGAAAAAATTTGCAAAAAAGAAAAAAATTGCGAAGAAAAAGAATGCGAAGAAAAAAAAAATTGCAAAGAAGAAAGATTGCAAAGAAAAAAAGAATTGCGAAGAGAAGATTTGCGAAAAAAGGAAGAATTGCGAAGAAGAAAAAGGAAAAAGGGGAGGAGGGGGGGGAAAAAGAAAAAACTTTAACAACTAAAACAATAACGCGACACACACACACCACACACACACACACACACACCACAACACACACCCCACACACAACAACAGACTGTCTGCCCTTTGGTTCCCCTGACCGCGTTGGCTTCTTCTGTCTGCAGTTATTGTGTTTTTTTCATCCTTCGTTTCCTAAATAAGGAAACGCATGCTCTGCGCAAGTTGTCCCTTCCCTGCCCCCTACTCTCTTTTTTGGTGTTATTTCTCTCTCTCCTCTCTTCCCCTCTCCCTCTCTATCCCCCTCTCTCTTCTCTCCCTCTCTCTCTCTCTTCTCCTTTTTTTCTTGTCTTCTGCTTTCTATTCTCTGTCTCTGTCTCTCTGTCCTTCTCTATTTCTCTTCTCCCTCCCTCCTCTCTTTGCTCTTTTGGTCTTCCCCCCCCCCCATCTCCTCTTTTCTTTTCTCCTCTTCTCCTCTCTCTCTCTCTCTCTCTTCTCTCTCTCTTCGGCCCTTGGGATGGACTAAAACCCGAAAAAACCGTGAAAACAGAACTGTCTTGCCCTTTAAGTTAAAAAACTAAGGAAATTTTTTTGATTTTTGGGGGACCCCCCCCTCCCAAAATCTTTACATTGGGGTGGTTTAAGGTAGAGGTGTCCCCAAATACAAATTTTGGTTTACTATTATTGTTTTTCTAAACTTTATCTAATACGATTTTTAAATAGAAAATGCCCTCACAAAATTTTTTTTTTTCAAAAACCCGGATTTTAAAGTAAATGAAAAGTTTTAAATTTCTAGTGCTTTTTGGTCTGCCCTTTTCTTTTCCTTGGTTTTTTGGGTTTGGGGGCCTTGTTAAAAAAAAAAACATAGTAAACAGATTGTCCCAGTTGGGGAAAAATTTTGGGGGGCGTGAGCAAATAAAAATGAATGATTGTATAAATCCGTTGAGAGACGGGCTAAAAGATTGTGTATCACCTGTGTTTGAAAAAAATTTTTAATCCTCCCTTCTAAAAAGGCTAAGAGTACCCAAGTCTAACCCGCGATTTAAAAATATTTTTTTTTTCCCCCCTCAATTCTGAAATTAATGATGTATGACAATAAATTGAATTGAACAAAGCCCCGCAAAAGGGAAGGGGAAGAGGGGGGGGGGGGGGGAGGAAAGACTAAAGGTCCCTTTTTTTGTAACTGTGTTCTTTCTAATAAAATGGGGTATTAACTTCACTGAATTTGTCTTATAACAGTTATACAAATAAATTTTTTATTATTTTTTTTTTTCTTTAAATACGTGCGCGTGTTATTTTTTTAGAGTTCAATATTTAAAAAACTAGTTTTAATTTAATTAATATTTTCTTAAAACAAATGTTAAAACAATTTACTTATATTTTTAAAAAATGCGTGAGAGGGGTACGAATTTTTACAATTGGTGCGCGTGCCGAGTGTTTTTTGGGGCTACTTTAAAAGGGGCCCCAATGTTTTAAATGATTTTTTTGGGGTGTTTGGGGTTTCTGAGTTTGTGATTTGTGTCTTTTATTCATAGGGGTCGGGTGTTTGGGACGTGTGTGTTTTTTTTAATAATTAGGGTTAAATGTTTAAATTTTTATTGTTTTTAAGTATGGGTGAAAAACCCCCGGGGAATTTTTTCCCTTTGTCTTTGAGATAATAAAGCTTTTGAATTTGAATTTGAATTTGGGGCCCCTTGGGCAACCACCAAACATCTTGCGCACATTATCTGTTCCGTTTTTCGTAAGAGTGGGCCTTTGTGTGCCGGGGGGGAACAGGTGACAAAATTTTTCAAAACCGCTTTTCAGGGGGACGGGTTGTAAAAAAAACACATAAGTGCTTTTTTCAATTATCTTCATAAAAACGAAAAAATGAAAATTATTTTTCTCCCCTCTTTTTCCCGCCCTTCTCTTTCTCTCTTCTCTCCTCTCTTTTTTCTCTCTCTCTCTTCTTTCCTCTTCTCCTCTCTTCTCCCCTCTTCTCTCTCTCCCCCTCTTCTCCCCCCCTCTCTCTCTTTCGACTTCTCTCTCTTCTCTCCCCTCCTCCTTTCGCTCCTCTTCTCCCCCTTTTCCCTTTTCCTCCCCCTTTAATGTGTTAAAAGAATATAAAAAAAACAAGCAAAAATTAAAAAAAAATTTACAAAGAAAAAATTAAACCCCAAGCAAAAATCGCCAAAACCCAAACAACAACAAAAACGCAAAACAAAACATATTATAAACAACAAACACATAAGCAAAAATTTACCGCACTTTTACACACACATCGCACGCACACACACCAACACACACACAAACAAAAACTTGCACCACACACAAACACACTACACACCACCCCCATTCAATATCCGGGAATGAACAGACCAAAAATGAAGACAAAAACCCAAACACACAACAACACACCACGCACGCACCACGCACTCCACAGCACAAAACACAAAAAAAAATTAATCTAAAAAAACAAACACAAAGGAATTTTTTAAAAAGACCCCCCAAAATCCTTTTTTGCAGTTTCCATGGTTCAGAAAAAAGCATAATTTTAAAAATTTCCTAAAAATTTCCCGGAAAGACCTTAAGCGCCCTGTCAAGGGCGGGGGAGACAATTGCGTTTTTTCCCGGGAAATAAGAAAACAGGGGAGGCACACCCCAATATTCTTTTGGCTTTTTCTTTCCATTTCTGATATTTTCTTCCATTCATCGCCTAAAAGCTCCCAGAAAAAAAACACTCTTTTAAGAACTAACCTTGCCAAACTCATAAGTTTTTGCACAAACTGCTGGGCTTTAAATTTATTGTTTTTTCAAAAAAAACCCTTTAACCCCCTTTTTGGTTGGGCCCCCGTAGCCTAGGGGTTAGATAATTGCACTCGCAATCTAAACCCCGGGATTCGTTCCTTTAAAGGGGGATATTTCTCGGGGGTTAAACATCATGCAGACTCCACTCCCCCCAAATCCTTCGGATAAATTTAAAAAACCGAGGTCCTTGCGAACGCATGCAAAAACTTTTTTGACATCGTTAACCTGTTCCCTTTTTTTAAGATTTGGGGGCCAAATGCACAATTTACAAACTATACCAGGGGGATGGATTTTAAAAAAGCACATAGTGCTTTTCCATTTTTCGTTTTTAAAGAATAAAAATAAAAAAAAGAAAAAATAACAAACTCCTCTTCAACACAGGGTTTTCTCGTGACACCGGTGTGTTATTCTTCACCTCCAAAACAAGTAGAAGGTGCTTTTTTGTACTTTAAAAAACTGTGAAAAAATCAGCAAGTTTTTTTTTTTAACTAGATTCTATAGAATCTACATGGGCCCCGAAAAAAAACGTGGAGTGTAATCCAAGTGTTGATAATTGTGGATTTTTTTCCCCTTTTGGGAATGGAGGGCAGAGTTTGTTGAATAAAAAGGTCTCATTCTGACAAACTTTTTAACTGTCTTGGAAAGTGGCTCATTTTATGTTAAAAGGTGCAAGCTATTTGCTTTTTTCAAACCTGTTTTTTTTAAAAAATTTATGTAAACCCCGTGTGTGTAAAACCATGTATGTATTGTTTTTTTTATTGTTTGATTTAAAATTACAGTAGTTGATTATTTTATTATTTTGTTTTTTGTTTTTTTCGTTTCCATTTCATTTTTGTTAATCATGTCTTGAATTGCTTGATTTTAATTTCAGGCTGATTGCATTTATTTTATTCTTTTTTTTATTCTTTTTTTCGAATGGTTTTTATGAGTTTTGAAATTTTTGTTACCGTTCCCCTCCCTGCCTACTCTTTCAAAAAGGGTTTTTTCGCATCGGTTTTTGCACTGTTCTTATATTGCTGTTAGAAATTCCCAGCAAATGCCCAACAGCCGGGTAACAGTCTCAAATTTTTCTTACGTGGATGGAAAATTTTAGAGGATGGCTATTTTAATCTTATGGGGAGCCAAATCCAAAGTAAGCGATAATGCATTTCTAAAAGGTTTGAATGCTTTTAAGAATTTATGGTTAAGCAAGAAACCTAACAACTAAAGAAATGGTAACATTTCTTGAGGTAATTTCAGTTTGCACAAGAAAAGAAAAAAATGTATGATTTTAAAAATGAAATTTTGTATTGTACATTAATTGAATTATTAAAAGGGTTTCATTGTATTACGCAATATAGGCAATTTTCTTTATGTAACTGTGAATTCCGGATTGCTTTCAATAGGGTGATGAGATTTCAGCAAATCTGTTTCAATCTCCTCCCCAAACTTCACTTTGTCCCGCTTTTGGTTTTTTTTCCAAAAAGCACCACACCACAACACACACACACCACACCACACCACGCACGACACATCTACAACCATATGCAACCCCCCACCCCCCCCCCCACCCCCCCACACACGGCACCCACATTTTAACCCCGAAAACCCTTTTTAAATAACTTTAAGGGATCAGGTGCAAACGTACATTTCCGTTTTTGACTGCCCCCGTTTACCACAAGACCGTGGGCCCCCTGTCAGCGGCAGGGGGAGACAAGTTTGGGGGTGTTCCGTTAGGGGTTTTGGGGGGGATGTTTTACAGCTTATTGTTCCCCCTGTTTGAAGGGGGGCTGTTGTGTCAGTGAGGTGGCCAAGAGGGGCCCCAAGAAGGGGGGGGGGGGAGTGTGCAAAAAAAAGATGATTTATTATAAAGTGTGAGGAGGGGGGTTTTCCAAAAAGGATTGACTGAAAAAATGATGGGCCCCCCAATTTTCTGAAAATTTTTTTTTGATAATTAAGAACTGGGGTTTTTCTCATTTACAAAATTTTTTTTTGTGAGGGTTGTTTAAACATTTTTCCTTTATCACCTTTTTTTTCCCCCTTTCCTTCTTTTAGTCAGTGAAAAAAAGCTAAACTCCATTAAAAACACTTTTAATATGTTTTACAACATATATATTTTAAAAAGATCTGGAGATGTAATGAAGAGGTAGGGGGAAAAAATGAGGGCAACATACAAAAAATAAAGAAACAGAGAAACGACATGCTATAAAAAAGATGTTTCCCCCACTTAAAACTAAACCCCAATCAAAAAATTAATCAAACCTTTTTGGGGATGCAAAAATCTGAAGTTTCAATGTCGTCGAAATGAGAAATGTCCTTTCTTTCTGTCTTTTAAAAACAGGGTTTTAGTTAGTCTTTCCAAAAAAGATAAAATTTTTTCCCTTAGTCTAGCCTTAAATTAAAAAAAAGTGGTGAACTTTTGTTGCTTTTAAATTTAGTTATTAACAAACGATGATATTTTCCCTTTTTAGTGGGGGAGTAATTTTCACCTGAGGAAGTCCTGCGGTTTCTCTGCTCAGTAAAAATGATAACTTTTTTAACAACAAATGATCAGATTTTTAGTTCTGTGGGGGTTAAGTCCATCGAGCCTTCTTTTTTGATTACCAAGGGCGTTGGTTCCTGTTAATAGCTGACATGATGCACGGGTAGAATCTTTGTTAATTTTAAGTTTTTTACGCTTTATAGATGTAATCTATCTGGGGGTGGGGGATAATATGATGAAAGACACTTGGGGTTTGGGTTGGGGGGTTTTAAAGGAATATATACTTCAAAGTGAAATTATTTGTTTGGTTTTTTGTTGTAGCCCCGGCTCTTTTTATGATTTGTTTCTTATTTTGGAATTTTCTTTTGTTGTTTGTAGTTATTTTTCTATCTCTTCTGTCTCTGCTCATCTCTGTCTCTTTCTCTTCTACTTTTTCTCTGTGTGTCCCCCTTTATGTGCTTGTTTTTTTTTGTTCTCTGTTTTTGGTATCATCAGTTTTTGAGTTAACCCGGGGTTTTTTTTTTTTGTTTCCCTGCTTTAAGAGAAAAAAGGAAAAACTAAAATTTTGCACTGTGTGGGGATTTTAAAACTCGGGGGGGGGAAGGGGGGGAAAGGAAGGGGTAAAAGGGAAAGGGGAAAAGGGAGAGGAAGGAGGGGGGAGAAATAAAAAAAGGAAACAGATACAAGATTCCCCCAAAAAATAAAAACACCAAAAAAATGTTTTGTTAAACATAAATCTTTTCACTCATTATAACCCAACTGCTTTTACATTTTTATTGGTTTTAAACCCCTCAAAAGATTGGGTTGGGGCCTTTATGTAAACACCACGCACGGGGGTTTGTGGACCTTTTACCCCATACTTGGGGGCCAATGAAAAAAAAAACAATCCTTCACGGGGCCTTGCCACAAGGGGAATCTTATCTAAACGGGGCTGGGTGGGCCCTGTCTGTTTCCGCCTGGGGTCCCTAAAAAAACTTTCACTTTTTAGCGCGGTTAGGTCCCCACCCCCTTTCCCCGGCTCCTTCTTCCCTCAGTCTTTTTTCCTCCAATTTTCCGATGTACATACCCGGGAAAACATATGCAAAATTAAGTTAATCGTATGCTTTCTACCACACATACTCTAAAACAAAAAAAGCACATAAGGTACCACACATAAAAAGAAAAACACCAAAAACACACACACACAAAATTGTTCTTCTTTGCAAACACTCATGTTGTTGCCCCTTTTAATTAGCAAAAATGCGTTCGCTGCTGTTGATTGATTTAAAGTATTCTTTTATATCAAAAGGGTAATGAAATAAGTACTATATGCTTTTTTACATCCCGTCCCCGTGTGTATCGTTTTGTAAATTTTGTCATCTGTTTTTTCTTTTTTTTCTTCTTCCTTTTTTTCTTTATCCTCTTCTTCGTTTTTTTGCTTCCCATCTTCTGTGATGTCCCTGTCCTGCTATTCCATGTCACTCATTCCAATATCCCTTGTCACAGCCATACCCAGATTTGGTTATTCTCATCCCCAGGCTGGAAGTCCACAAAGAGTTTCCATCACTGTCAGGCTGCCATGGGACCACCAGCCAGGGGGGCCCTGTACTGCTGCCGGTCAATTTGTGGTGTTCAGTGGTGCCAAATCTGAGCAGCATGGGAACACAGGACGGGGGCCCATCACAAAAAGATGAGGCAGCAAAAAAAGAAGAAGAAGAAGAAGAAGAAGAAGAAGAAGAAAAGAAAAGAAGAAGAAGAAGAAGAAGAAGAAGAAGAAAAAAGAAGAAGAAAAAAGAAGAAGAAGAGGAGTCTGAGAGTATGAAAACGGAAAATAAAAGACATTGAAATGTATTGAAAAAAATAACACCCTTCTTTCTACCCTTTCCATGAAACAGATGACAAAATTTACAAAACCGCACACACACGGGGCCCTGGATGTAAAAAAGTACATGAGTGCTTATTCCATTATCCTGATATAAAAGAATACATAAATAAATAAATAAATAAAATGAAATGGTTCTCCCTCATTTCCTTTCTTTCTGCAGCTTCATTTCTGTCTATTGTGTGCTGTCTTCATCCATTTTCCTGCTGATGTTCAAGAAAAACTAAAAACATAACAATTCTCTCCCAAGCCAAAGTCAAATATGCTGGGCCTGACATGTTAGGCACCTAACAGCAGCGGAATGCATTTTTGCTCATATGACAGGCAAAATAGTTGCTGACTGAGTGTTTGACACAGAAGAAGAACTGCCTGTGTGTGTGTGTGTGTAGTATGTGTGGTGTGTGTGTGTGTGTGTGTGTGTGTGTGTGTTTGTGTCTTTCTCTATGCGCTGGTATGTGTATGCACATGCGTTTGTTTTTAGAGTATGTGTGCATGAGAAAGCATACTGATTATGTTTGAATTTGTGGCCATGGGTATGTACATCAGGTAAATTGGCAGCTGACAGACTGAGGGCTGAAGGAAGGAGACCAGGGAACACGGGGTGAGGGACCTCAGACACAGCGCTGCAAAGTGCACAGCCATGTTGAGGCACACAGGCGGAAATCAGACAGGGCCAGCCAGCACCGGTTCCAGAATCACAGATCCCTCTGTGGCAACGGACCGTGACAGGATCTGTTCAGTGTTTCCATGGGCGCCAAGTATGGGGTGAAAGAGGTCATACCTACTGACCCGTGCTGTGGTGTTGTTTATAGAATCAGTGTTCAAAGCCAATCATTGTTGATGGGTTTATAAACCAGATCAAAATGTAGAAAGCATGTTAGGGTTATAATGACTGTAATGATTTTGATGTTTAAGTGATAACAGTTTTTGTGTGGAATCTGGTAGTCTCTCTCTGTCTCTCTCTCTCTGTCTCTCTTCCCCTTGTCTCTCTCTCTCTCCCCTCTCTCTCTCTCTCTCTTTTCTCTCTCGCCTCTCTCTCTCTCTCTCTTCCCCTCTCCTCTCCTCCTCTCTCTCTCTCTCTCCACAAGTTCACACAATGCAACAATCCCACAACCTTCTAAAGATTTGCCATGTACTTTTTTAAGCACGGAACACACAAACGAAAACACCTGGTTAATGTTAATACTTACCTATACCAGCAAATCGAGAAGCAAAGCAGACAAGCACAGAGAGAGAGAGAGGGAAAGAGAGAGAGAGAAGGCGAGAGAGAGAGAGAACGCAAACTCAAAGATTTATTCACAAAAAGGCCATTGGCCCATACATGAATGGGGGCTTGCCAAACTGCTTAGTATTTTAGTGAGAAAAATAAGTAACACAAAAAACCGAAATGTTATTGTATACCCACAACTACCACAATAAAAATCAGTTCCAAAATGTATGACTTAAGAAACCAAGATAATTCTTATTCTAAAGGCTTTACACAAATATAAAGCAAGGCTGTGCACAATCTCAGGGTGACTAGATGCCATAAGTAGACAGAATCTAAATAAATTAGGTTGTCTGCTATACTTTACTGGAATGTAGTTCTGTCTTACATCTTCTAATACTGGACAGCACAGTACAAAATGAACATCTTCCACTGTTTACTTACATAATGGGCATAGCAACCTGAGGTCATCATCATCATGTTCTAAAAGAGGGAGCATAAAAAACAAATCATAAATCAGAGTCGGGGCATACAAGCACAGAAAAAGGAAAGGTCACTTTGAAAGATGTATACTCCTTTACCCCCCTCACCAAAACCCACAGTGTCTTTTCATCATATTATCTCCATCCTTCCAGATCAGATCTATCATCTACTGGCAGCAGCATAACACATAGCTGTGAAATTTATCAAAGAGGTCTACCGTGCATCATGTCAGCTATGTCACTACATGGTAAACCCATCGCCCGTTCATGTAATCATAAAGAAGACATCGATGGACTTAACCACAGCAGCTTAAAATCATGTCATTCATGTTGTTGCTTGGCAAGTCTATCATCTGTTTACTGAAGCAGAGCAAATCGACACAAGACTCCCCTTCCGAGGTCGATAATTATATCATCCATGTCAATAAAAGAGAATATCATCGTCTGTTGATAACTGAAGCTAAAAAGACAACCATGAAGTTCACCACATATTTCTGAATTATGCTGTCTATGTTGCTACAAGGCAAACTCATCTTCTGTTGAAAAACAGACGTATACTAAATGTATGTTTTTAAAAGACTGGAAAGCACGAGCATGTCATCATTCTCCACATGACATTTGACCATTCAGATGTTTGCATACCACAACTGGTTTGATTAAGATTAATTGAGTTTAGCTTTGATTATGTGTGGTTAACATACTCGTTTTATCAGGATGTCTGTCTCTGTTTCTCTTTTACTGTCTGTCTGTTTGTTTGTCTGTCTGCATCTCTTCTTGCCTACCTCTTCATTCACTATCTCCCAGATCTATTTACATAGTATGCTTGTCAACAAAATGAATGTGTATATGGGATGGGATGGAGTACAACTATTGTCACTGCACACGAAAGAAGGAAGGGGGGAATAACAGACTGACTCATAGGAAACGTTTCAACAACCCTCACAGAAACACAAACCTTCTGATAATGTGAGCAATATCACCAGCTTTTCATAACTTATCATCACTGCAACCGTTTTCAGAAAATTGCAACAACCATCAGTTTTTCAGGCAATCCTTATTGGCAAACCTCCCCCCTCATCACATACATCCACCTGAATCATCTCCCTTGCACACTCCCTCCCCCCTCCCCCCCCCCATTGCGCCCTCTATGTCTGCCATCTCCAGCCGACACAACAGCGCCACTTCAAACAGGGGAAACAATCACAGCTGACAACAACACTCAACCCTAAAGTCTCCTCATACCGGAACACACGCCACACTTGTCTCCCCCTGCCGCTGACAGAGGGCGCTACAGGTCTTGTGGTAAAACCTGGGACAGTATTAAAAGGAAATATATCGCTCTCTGCTAGCCTGATGCTGTATCGGGATTATTCAAGAACGGTTTCAGAGGATTTCAAGTGGTGTGTTGTGTTGTTAGTACGTGAGAGAGAGGGGAGAAAAGAGAGAGAGAAGGGGAGAGAGAGAGAAGAGAGAGAGAGAAAAAACCCCCCAAACCCCCATAAAATAACAAATAAATGGGGGGAAAGAAAAGGAAAGGAAAGACGGGGGACACAAAAAAAACAAAACAGAAAAAACAAAAAAACGGGGGGGAAAAAAAAACGCCCCAAACCCCCAAAAGAGAAAAGAACCATAATAGAAAGGGAAAAAAGGACCAAAAATAAAGACAAACACAGGAAAAAATGGAAAAAGAAAAATTTTTTTAAACTCCAAAGGGCCCCCCCCTTTTTAGGGGAAAATTTAATAAAAAACCCCAAATTTAACGCTCAAAAATAAAACGGGGTCCTTTTGCTCCCCCCCCCCCAACCCCCCCCCCCCCCCCCCCCCCAAACCCCAAAAAAAGCCTTCCCCCACCCCCCCCCCCCCAAAAAAACCCCAAACCAAAAAAAAAAACAAACAAACAAAAGGAAGGAAAAACCCCCCCAAAAAAAGGGTAAAAAAAAAAGGCAGCCCCCCCGCAAAAAAACCAGAGAAAGAAAATAAAACAACCCCTTTAAAATTAAAAAAAATTAAACATTTAAAAATGGCCAATTTGAAAAAAAAATCAATTAAAAAATTAACAAACAAGACATTTCAATAAAAATGAAAATTTACCAAATCCATTCAATTAGTGAAAAAATCAAGAAATCAAAATAAATGAAAAACAAAACCCAATTAAAAAAGAAAAAAGCCCCACAAACACCCCCTTCCCAAACCCCCTCCCCTAAACAAACAAAAACCCCCCCAAAGCCCAGACTAAAGGAAACGGCGCGCGCGCGCGTCAACACACACACACACACATACACACACATACATAACACTTGACGTATAGCCCGGCACCCCACACACACACACACACCCTCTCACACATAACACTACACACACATAATACAAAACCCACACAACACACCACACACCCTATACAATCCATTCGAAAGAAATTTTTCCTAATACAAGATAATAGAACATGTCATAATTATCAAAATATCAAAAACCTTCTTTTGACGGGGAAAAAAACCAGGAAATAAATATTTTTTGTTACAAAGAAGAAACCCAAAAGCATCAAAAAAATGCCCAGTTAAACGTATTAACAATAAACACACAGAATGCTTTTTTCCGCTCTATTGCACACACTGTGAATGGGGGCTCATTATACTCATGCCACACAAAACCACATACAACACCTTAACACACACATATTCAGATGCGCAATTATTACAATTATTAGAATTGAACAAAAGTCCACAGAAGTAATAAAATTTGTCCAACAGAACATTGCAAATTACAATCATCCATTCGCATTAAAAAAAATAAAACCCCAACTTCATTTTGGGGGGGGAAAATCAGACAATTCATTGTTAACAAAATCAAAAAAAAGGGGGAAATTTGGTTAATGAAAGGGAGGTAATTTATTTTTGTTTCCAAAGATAATTGTGGTTTTTTATTTTTTGCTTAAAGGGATGAAAAAATGACTTTTTAAAGATTGTTAATGATGGAGTTGTCTAAATGAGCGGGAAGGGAGTTCCACAGCACGGGGGCCTGATTTAAAGTAAGCTGATTTGAAAAATTATTTCTTGGATTGGGAACATGGCTTTTCGGTTTTTTCTGGAATGTTAGGGGAATTGTCTTTCAAGGAGAGGGAAAAGTTCCTGTCTTATCTAAACATCATGATCCCTTTTAAATTTTTTGGTGTAGGGGAAAAATTTTTAAAGGGTATAACCATTTTAGTAGGTAGTCTTCTTCAGAAAAACCAGTTTAAGAGCACGTTTATACAGACTTAATAATGGTTTCATGGGTTTTGCATAGAAAAACCCAAGGGTTGAAGATAATCTATTGAGTATTGTATTAAGCTTGAAAGAATAGTTTTCTTAAATGAATCAAAAAAAATTTTTTGATTTTAGTCATTGGAACTTTTGGACTGTTTTCACGTGGGATTGTGATGGTACCAGTGAGTTTTTATCAATTGTTACTCCTAGAACTTTTGGTGAGAGGCTTTTTCATTTTTTCCCCTTTTAAATAGGGTTTGGGAAAAATTTATTAATAGATTTTGCTTTTGCTGGTAGTGAAAGCATGCATTTTGTTTTTTGGGGGTGTTGACTGTGTTTTGTTCAGTCCATTGACAAACATCGTGCTTTTTTGCAATGTCTTTGCAAAGAGTTAATGTAGTAGGTTGTATGTATGGTTGTGTCGTCAGCAAAAAGTTGCATTTTAGATTTGATTGGAGGGAAAGGTCATTTATTTTTAAAAATAAAAAGAGAAAGGTCCTAAGATGGTCCGGGTACCCAAAATGAAGGGTTTTAGTGGGGATGTGGAGTGCTTTGAAAAACTTTGTTGCTTTTTGAAAGATAAAAAGCAAGAATTAAGAGTATTTGTAGGAGATTTATAAGTTATTTTTAAAGAAGTCTTGGGCAATTGTATAAAATGCTTTTTTAAAATTTACAAAATTTACTCCACAAAATTTATTGTCTTTAAATGTTAGACAGAATTGTCTACGATATTTAAACCCGTATGGCACGAGTGATTTTTTCTAAATCCAGACTGTTTTGGTAAGTAAGTTTTTAAATATTTTTATGATGGACAGTTTTATTCAATGTTTTTCCAAGGGTTTTGAAAGGGTAAGATAAAATAGAGAGGCCTAAATTTGAGGACAGAAGTGTTCCAGACTTGGGGATCGGAATACCTTAGCAGTTTTGAAGGCTTTGGGGAAAAGTTTTATAAAGACAAAGGTATGATATGTGTCGATGTCTTAAAAGGGGAGCTGAGAGTTTCAGTTTTTCTCCCATCTTTTCCATCAAGAAAACGGACTTTTGTTTGAGGTGAGTCAGGAAATGGCCCTCAAAAAACAATATGAAGGGTATGTGGGGTTTTGATGGATTACGCTTTTTTGCAGAATTTTTTTTAGTTCATTGAGATCTTTGGACTTCGATTATCATTTTTAAATTATGTTACAAGAAATATAAAGAAGTGTTTGTTATTTTTTTCAGCAGAAATATCTTTAATCTTTGTTTGGAAGCAATTGGTTTTTGTTATTTGATTGATTCCCTTCCATACAGTCTTTGAATTTTTTTTGGATGAAAGTAGATTTTGGGAAAATATTTCCCTTTTCTTTCCCGTTTTTGTAAATTTTATGGCATTTCAAATTTTTTTTCCCTCCTATAATATTTATTTTTTTAAAATCCAAAGATGCATGCTTCTTCTAGTTCCTTGTAAACCAAGGTTTTTTGCGGACATGTTTGATCCTTAGGTTTTTTATGGGCATGTTTGTTATAAATTTCAGTAAAATTTTTTATCCAAATCAAGGGCCCAGGTCTGGTCAGTAATATTGAATTTTTCCCGGGAGAGGAATGTTAATCAGTAAAAAAAGCGCTCTTAAATTTTGCAAAAGAGCGTGGGTATGTTTTAGGCCAGGTTTAAAAAATTTTTGTTTTTTTTTTTCTTGGTACAAGGGTAGGGGTCGCTACAGTTGTGTACGGACAAAAGTTTCTATGATTTTTTTTAGGGTTGATACATGAGTGATCAATGTTGTGTTGAATTTGATGGCTTTGGGGTGAAGTTAAATTTGGGTGAAGATTGAATGAGTTAAAACTTGGGTCCATTGGTTGTTTATTTTTTGCTATAAATTTTAAAAATCACTAGTAAGAAAAATTCCCCCTAGTTTAAAGGATAGTTCAAAGGAGTCAATTGTCTACCAAATTTTTTTCTTTCTGTTGGATTTCTGTAGCAAAACCCCATTATAAAGGCGTGCCCTTTTTATAGCTACTTCGATCCAGATGGTTTACTCATAACGCAAGAGGGAAAAGACGTTTTAAACTTACAGATAAAAATTTAGTTTAAAGACCCTTTTCTTTGGGCTTTTGGGATCTTTTCGTTTGATTTTATACCGGGAAGGAAAGTCAGTGTTGGTTATGTGTTCGTAAGTCTTGTGGGAAAGACCTGTTTGAAAGGGTTTTGCCTTTTTTGATGAGTCTTGTAATTTTCGATTTTATTGACTGTGGTTTATATTTGGGTGACAAATTGTAAGCCTCTTGGGGGGCCATGAATTGTGTTTGAATACTTTTTAAAAGTTAGTTTGTGGGGAAAGTATTAAGTGTACAAGAAGGTGAAGTAAGAAGAAAAGAGAGACAATGAATAATAATAAAATAGGGGGGGGAAAAAGTGAATTTGATGGGGGGATAGTGGGGGAAGGGGTGAGGAGGAGTAAATCAATTACCACTCTGTAGCAAAAATTTGTATAAACTCAACATCGAAGTAGTCTGACGAGAAAAAAAAATAATAAAAAAATAAATAAAAAAAATAAAAAAAAATAAAAATCTAAGGGGGGCGGGTTGGTTCCCGAGAAAAAGGGGAGTATTTTAAAAGGAAAAACAAAAAAAACCAAAAAAAAACAAAAAAAAAAAACCCCAAAAAAACCCCCCAAAAAGACAACAACAACAAAAAAACCCCAAGGGGAAACAAAAAAAAAAAAAAGCAACCAAATCCCCCTCAAAAAGCGGGGCGAGACAATACAGTAAAGCACCGTAAATAAAAGATCCCAGAATATGAATAATAAGCACAACTCAATCAGCACATTTCCTGGAAAATTGTTTTTAAAAGAGAATTAAAAGTAATAAAAAAAAAAAGTAAGAAAAAAATAAAAAAAAAAATAAATAAATAAAAAAAAGGGAGAGAGAGAGAGAGAGAGAGAGAGGAAGAGGAGAGAGAGAGGGATAGGGGAGAGAGAGAGGGAGAGAGGGAGAGAAGACAGAAGAAGAGAAGAGAAAGAGATAGGGGGGGGGGGGGAAAAATTAGAAGAGGACCGAGCCCGAGAGACAGAGAGAAAGAGAGAGAAAACAAAGACAGGAAGAGAGACAGAGAGGCTAAATGTGGTTACTGCTGTCGTTTTTAAGTAGCATATTCTTTTTGTTTGTACCCATCGATTTTCCCTTTCTCATGCACTTTTTTCCTACTTGAAAAGCAAATTGTATACTTTTCTTTTTTTTCTTTTTTTTTTAAATTTTTTTTTTCCCTTCTTTTTTTAATGTTTCTTTGTAGGCTGCTTGCTGCTGTTGTTTTTGTTGTTGTTGTTTTTGTTGAGCTTTTTCAAAATTTCTTCGAAAGGGTACTGGCCAACTTTGTAGTTTTTGCCTTAAAAAACTAGGGTAAAGGGCCCAGCCCTCTATTAAAAGGGGTTTTTTTGTTTTTCCTTAATTACCTTCCCTTCATGTCTTCCCTCGTTTTTCAAAAGTTTAAAATTATTGCACGACCCACAAGGCAATGCACCAGACCCTTTGGGGAAAAAAAGAAAAGGTTCTTGGGAGTAGTTTTGATTTTACCGGGGTTTTTTGAGATCAACTTTGTTTTTTTTTTTCAAACTTCTTCCTTTTCATCTCATCTCATCATCTCATCTCGTCGTGTTTCGTCTTTCCCTTTTTTTTCGTCTTGTATTTTTCTTCGTCCCCCCTTTGTGCGCATCATCACTTCACATTCATCATCATCTTTTTGTTACTTCTTTGCGCATCGTCAGTCATCATTAAAAACGCCATGTCACATGTCATTTCGTTGTCGTAATCGTCTCTCGTCCAATTCCCTTTTTCCACCATAAGTATATCATCATCATCAATATCATCATCATCATCATCATCATCATCCATTCATCTCAACGTCGTCATCGCGTCATCTATCGTCGTCGTCGTCGCCCCATCTCATCATCCCCGTCGTCGTCGTCGTCGTCGTCGTCGTCGTCGTGCATCATCATATCTTTCTATCTCACACCATCGCCACCACCACCACCCACCAGGTCCTTGGTGGAAAATGGAGGGGTAGTTGTCGTTTTTTTCGGGCTTGCGCCCTCGTCCGGGTCTCGACGCCCTCTGTCCAGGTCTTGACGTCCTCTGTCCAGGCTCTGACGCCCTTTGTCCAGGCTCTGACGCCTCTGCCGGGTCTTGACGTCCTTGTCCGGCTCGGTCCTCTGTCCGGTCTCTCCCCTTCTTGTCCGGGTCTTGAGTCTCGTCCGGGGTCTCTGACGCCCTCTGTCCGTTTGTTTGTTCGTTCTCTGCCAGTTCTTTGCTGTTTTGATTACTTCAGCCCCCCGTAGAGAAAAGTTAAGAAAATGAAAAACGTGGGGATGACTAAGCCAACCATTCCCTTTTGACATCACAAGGGGGTATCCGGGGCCCGGGCTTCCTGAAAGTTCAGAGCGACAGTTTTAAAAACCACAACAGACAATACCACATACAGTAAAGTAAACAGGGCCCGTGCACAGTGGTCAGACAGTATTATCTTTTTTGGCAGAGGTAGTGACATCAATGTGTAACTGGATCAAAAAGAATTTTTATTGTTTAATCTTACACGGAAAGCAAACCCTGCCCAAAATTGGGGGATAGGAAACAATGAAACAGTTCCGAACTGTTTTTTAACCTGGATCTAAACCGAGCCCCACTTGTTTCAAACCCAACACTCAAAAAATTTTATTGTCTGTATTATTTTAAACTGAAGGGTCGTCCTTTCTTGTCGGGATTCTGTAAGAATCTTTGCAAATTTTGCAAAAAGCAATTGTTTGAAAAGTTTTTGACAGATTTGGAAAACCTCCTCCCTGGTTAGAAAAAATTCACACTGAAAGAACAAAAAAAAAGTGGGAGGGTGGAGAACTGTTGTGTGTTGTGGTGTGTGGGGTTTTGGTGTTGTGGTTGTGTGTTGAAGTGTGTGTGTGTAAGTGTGGTGTTGTGTAAGTGTGGGCAAGTGGTATGTGTGTGTTTAATTTTTGTTTTTTTTAAAGTGTGGTTTTTGGGGGTGTTTGTTTTGTTTTTTTGTGTTAATGATATTTTTGCATCACTCTCGTTAGAAAAATTTTTAGTTACATTTTCTTTTGGGAATTCTGGGGGAAATTATTTTCGTGATGTTGTCGTTATTTGTGGTTTTGTATATTTGAATGCCCCTGCGATTTTTTCTCTTTTTTTGCCAAAACCTTTTGGTTTTTTTCTTGGGGGGGACGGGGTGTTTTTTTGATTTTGAGTATACGACATAAAATTTTTAACGGGGCAAACCAAACGTAAATCCCACCCATTATTGAAGAAAATACATCTCCGCAACACGATAGAAAATAATGAAAAAGATTTGGTATCATATCCATCATCATCATCATCATCATCTCACATCATCTCATCTCTCTCCCTCATCCTCCCGAAAGGGAAAAAGAAAAAAGAAGAAGAAGAAGAAGAAAGAAGAAGAAGAAGAAAAGAAGCGACGACGAAGAAGAAAAGATAAGGTGATGGTGAAGTGGAATGATGATGAGATATGATGATGTGATGATGATGATGATGATGATGATGTGAGAAAGGATATTATATATATTATATAATATCGCTGATCTTGTAAAAACAAAAAATTCCCAAAATGCAGTGATGGAGATGAAAGACCGAACCTATCACATGCACTCCAAAATGAGGAGATAAGGGGGTCCCTTACATTCAACTGACCCAAGATCACTACCTAAAATAAAACCCCCTGATGATTGCAACCAAGAAGTTAGGGAGGGATTTTCCCAAACACCAGGCCCCGTAGCATCCGACAACAACAAAAAAAATAAAAAAAACAAGATCATGCACAACACACAAAATTCGCAAATTTCGCTCTTCCCACGCGTCACATTTTCGAATTTTGACTGACTGTCACATCAGTCAATAGTGGGGTGTGGTTTTTTGGGGTGTGTGTGTGGGGGGGGGGGGGTTACAGCTTCTGTGCATCTCGAGTTTCTGGGAAATTCGGTGTGGGAGAATGTTGGTACCCCGGCCCCTAATGTCAGATTTCCCGGCACCTCGGAAGTGCAAACGTTGTCAGTGTGTGGTTTTTGAACTGCTCCGTTTGTCACTGAATGCGGGTTGTTTTTTTGTTGTTTGTTTTTTCTTCTTTCTTGTGT
Organism: Rapana venosa; assembly: GCA_028751875.1. Classification (NCBI taxonomy): domain Eukaryota; kingdom Metazoa; phylum Mollusca; class Gastropoda; order Neogastropoda; family Muricidae; genus Rapana; species Rapana venosa. The sequence goes on along the minus strand of CM054153.1, from coordinate 58,751,239 downwards.
CGACGCCTGGCCCTTTTTTCTTGGGTGTAGGTCTGTTCATTTCTGTTTTTTGCAATGTTCGATCTTTAGTCATTGTATCAGAGGTTTTCCATCTACGGGTTTTTTGTCTTTGATTCCCCGTGTCTTTTTTCTTTAACTCCCTGTCTAGTTTTGCTGTTCTCTCTCTTCTCTGTGTTTGTCTCTTCTCTCTCTCCTTTTTGACTCGTCTCTCTCTCTCCTCTGTCTCTCTGTCTTTTATTGTATCTCCCCGGTCTATGTCAGCTGTCTCTGTCTCTTCCTCTCTTCTTCTCGCTTCAACCCCCCCCCCCCCCTCCCCAAAAAACAAAAACAAAAATAAAAGAAACCCCCAAAAACACCCCCCCCCCCACCCCCCCCCCCACCCAGCCCCCCCAAAAAAACCCCAAAACCAAAATGGGGGGGGGGGGGGGGGGGGGTGTTTTGAAAAGGGTTTTTCCCCCGTTTTACTGTGATACTGTATAATGTTTTGGGTTTAAATTTTTAAGATGTATCCCTAGGGCGAGACTGGATGTAAAAAAACACTGATGCTTATTCATATCTGAAATAAAAGAATTTGTTTGTCTTTTTCATTTTTCTCTCTTTTTTCTTTTTTTTGTTTTTCTTTCTCTTTTTTTTTGTTGTTGTTTTTTTTTTCTTCTTCGCCAATTCTCTTTTCCCAAATTCTTTGCGTTCTTCTTTGCAAATTTTTTTCGCCGAAAATTCCCCGCAATTCTTCCGATTTTTCTCTTTTCTTCTCTTCTTTTTCTTTTCTTCTTCTTCTTCTTCTTTCTTTTCTGCTTCTGCTGCTGCTGCTCTGTGCTGCTGCTGTGTGCTGAGCTGCTGTTGCTGCTATTTCCCCGCCTTTTAAAAAAAAAACCCTTTTGATAACGTTTCGTTATGCCAAAAACGGATGTGTGGCCTGAAATTTTGGGTTGCGGCAGCCCACGTGTTTTGGCTCTGTGACAAACAAAATGAGTTGCTCCCGTGTTCGGGCAAGAGGAAAAAAGACGGCCCTGAAAAATTGTGCAATATCGAAGTAAACGTTTTTTTTTTTTTTGTGGGAAAAATGGAAAACTTAAACCCCTTTAAATTGTTTCATTCAGTGGGTTGTGAGAAAAATAACAAAAACAAGACATCAACAAAAAGCAAAACAATTGCATAAACTTCCCAAAAGCGCTGCAGAAAATCATAATCAATTTTTTTGGTCAATGACAAAACTAACAACATAAATTTTTAAAAGCAATAAATCGATTAAAAAAGGGGGAACAGTGACTTTTTTATCAATGACAACGACTATATAACCTGTTTATTTTCTTACGTAAAAAGATCGATTTAGAGGAAAAAAAAATTCTTCTTTCTTTTAACCAACATTTACAGTATTAGCCCGGGAAATTCATGCTTTCGCTTTTTTAAACCTCCCCCTTTCCTCGTTTTCCTCCCCCAACCGTCCTCCCCCTCCTCTCCCCTCCTCTTTCTCTTTTCCAGTTTTTTTTTCTCCTCCTTACTTCGTTTAAGAACAGCCACCCTACCGTATCCCGTCGGCTCCATTGGTTAATAAAGGTTGTTTTTTATTTGTTTTGGGAGGGGTTTTTGTACAGATTTTGGGGGGGCGTTTTTGGGAGGCCCCTTGTTGACAGTAGAGAGCTTGGATTTTCTTGTCTTTTTTTTTCTTTTTTTTCCGTCCCTGGCTGAGCTTTAAGGTCACCAATGGTGAGATTTGCGTGGTTGTGCCCCCCATGAAAGGGAGCCGCTTCCGACTCAGGGGTTTTATCCTGGGTAGATTGTGTTTCAGAATCACTAAGGTGCATGATTTCGGTATCTGTAATGCAGCTTTGGGCTTTGCAGTATAGGGAAAAGGTACAGGTTTTTCCCCCCATAACCCAAAAGTTCGTGGGGGGGGGAGGGAAGAGCCTCACTTTTCTAGGGGAGATATTTAGGGGGGGCCTCTAATCTCCCCCGTGCTTTACCCTTTCCCCCACCCCAAAGAGGAAGGCACCTTTTTCAGCTGGGTGACCCGGGGGCTGTACTGAAGCCAAAACGCGCAAAAGGTCACCCAATGGTATAAACGCAGGAAATTCGCATGGCAAGTTTGCAATTTAAGTTGATCGGGGGATAGTAAAGTTCCAACTAATTCTTACTTTTCTTAGAATCGAACCAGACTAAATAACCCTTGGAAAGAAGTCGGATGGTTAACCACAAGCCTGGGTCGTTGCTTGTCTTTCAAATTTTTGTTTGTTTTTTGCTTCTGCATAAGCGCCCTCAATGTCAACATCACATTTAAAACGCAGTTGTAACCCCGTCTTTCAAAAAGAGTGATTTGTTGCCTTTTTTACATTCATTTTTTTGGATTTAAAGAAAAATGGTCTTTTTGTTTTGGGATCCCTGATTCTAAAGGGGTGTCTTTTTTTGTTTGTTTCGCTGCGGCCCCTTGTGTTTAAGTCTCTTTACTCTTCTCAAACTCTTATCAATAATTTTAATAATAAAAATAATAAAAAAAAAATAATAAAATAATAATAAAAATAATAATAATAATAAAGTAAGATATTATGTTATATTCTTCTCTTTTTTTTGCGTTGTGGCGTGTTTTTTGCGTGCGTGCGCGCGCGCCGGGGCGTGTGGGGTGTAAATTGTTTTCATTGCCAAAACATGATGTTTACATGTGTCTGTTTACGTATTTGTCTGTGTCCGTGTTGTTCTGTCTGTCTTTTTACGTCTGTTTTAAATGGATGTTTTTGTTTTTTTATTTTGGCATCTCTGTGGTGTCTGGTTTGTTTTGCCTGCCGCCCGTCGTCTGTCTGCCTGCCTGCCCGTCTGTCTGTCGCCGCCTGTTGTCTGTTGTCTGTGTCTGCTTTTAAACTGATTTTTTGTTGTCGTCGGTTTAAAATTTTGTCTTGCCTTTGTTTTTTTTCTTTTTCTTTCCTTCCCTTATGGGATGATTAAAATGTTTTTGACTTGACTTCCCTTTTCTGGGGGACCAAAAACCCAACCGGTTGTGTTTTGTTTGTCTCGTCTTTCTGCCTCTGTCCCTGTCTCCCTTTACCCCCTTGTCATCTTTCCCACCCTGTCGCTTGTCTTTTGTTGCCCCATCTGACTATGCCCGGGTTTATGTCTGTTGCGAGCTGGCCCGGCCGATTGTAATGTTTGTCTGTCTGTCTGTCGTTTGTTGATGACTGGCTGTCTTCGGTTGTCGTCGTCGTTGTTATTGTTGTGTGTGTGTTGTCTTATCTCTCTCTGTCTCTTTTTCTGTCTGTCTGTCTGTCTGTCCTCTCTCTTTCCTCTCTTCTTCTCTTCCTCTTCTCTCTTTCTCTCTCTTCCCCCTCTCTCTCTCTCCTCTCTCTTCTCTTTCTCTCTCTCTCTCTCTCTCTCTCTCTCTCTCTCTCTCTCTCTCCTCCCCCTGGCACTCATAGAATACATACCCCCGCCACCTGATTTTTAGTTGTAAAGTTCCCCTTCCATGTTAAAAACCCCACAACGCCCACACACACGACACATACACACACACCACACAAAAACACACACACACGATACCCCCCCCAAATCCCTTTTTTCACATTGCCCCAGTTCATGCAAAAGGTATATTTTTGTAACTGCCCCATTGAATTGATGGGCAGCTTGGAAAACGAGAGAGAGCAGGCAGATACAGAGGAGAGAGCAGAGAGACAGAGAGACGAGACAGAGAGAGACGATGAGACACAGAGACAAACGTAACAGAAGAGACGACAAATAAAGATAGGAGGGGAAAAAAACTAAGGTTTAGGGAGAGAGATCGACGACAGAGAAAGAATTGAGATAGAGACGCAGGGCAGTCAACAGTGAAATGAGAAACTTAAAGCTATTTATGTCAGTATTGTCCCTAGAATTTTAAAATGTATTCCCCACATATTTACGCCCCCAGTATTTTGTTCAGCAGACTGACAGAAATAGCAATGTGTGTATGTTTTTTGTGGTTGAGAGGAGAGAGAGAAGAAAAAGAAGAAAAAGAGAGAGACAGAGAGAAAGAAGAGGGGGGAGAGAGAGGAAAGAAGGGGGAGGAGAGGAGAGAGGAAGGGAGAGAGAGAAGAGGGGGAGAGAGAAGAAGGAGAGGAGGAGAGAGAGAGAGAGAGGAGAGGAGGGAGAGGGGAGAAGAGAGAGAGAGAAGAAGAGCGAAGAGAGAGAAGAGGGATTTTTAAACTACCGTTTTTGGTCTGAAAAGGAGACAGAGGAAAAGTTTGGGAAAGAGAAAAAAGGATGGTGGGGGGAAAAGGAGGGGTTTTGGAAAAGGGAAAAAAAAAAAACCCCCAAAAAAAAAATAATAAAAGGGAAGTGGGGGCGGGAAAAAAAGGGAAACAAAAAAAAAAAAAAAAAAAAAAATAAAAGGGGGGAAACATAAAAAACCCCCCAAAAAAAAAAACCCCCCTTTTTTGGGGAAAAAAAAAAAACCCCCCTTTTGCCCTTTTTTTTTTTTTTCTTTTTTTTTTTCCCCCCCCTGTTTTTTCGGGGGGGAAAAAAAAAGGGGAATAAAAACGGGAAAAAAAAGGGGGAGAGGGAGAGAGAAAAGAGAGGAAAAATGGAGGGAGAAGAAGGGAAAACAAAAAGTTTTATAGAAAGGGGGATTTAGGGGTTGAGGAAAGGAAGCGAGAGGGGGATTTTTAAGAAAGACGATAGAAAACAAAAATTTGGAGAAAGGGGAAAAAAAGAAAAACGCGGTTTTTTGTTTTAAAAGGAAGGAAAAGTTTTTTAAAGAGAAAAGGGACGAAAAGAAGATTTGATGCAGGGAAAGAAAAAAAGAGGTTTAAATAGAAACATTTAGCCCAGGGGACGATGAGAAGGGAGGGAATTTAAATAGATAGGAAAAGTGGGAATAGAAGTTTGAAGGGGAGAATTTTTTTTTTTGGGAGAAAATTTTGGGTAAAGGTTGAAGAAGGGAAAAATGAAATTTAAAAAATTAAAATAAGAAGAATTTTTGGGGTAAACAAAGAAAAAATTAGAAACTCCGAGGAAAAAGAAACGAAAAGTGAGAGAAGAAAGAAATTTAAAAAATTAAAGGAGGTTAAAAAGACAGAAGAAAGGGAGGATTGGAAGTTTTTGAAAAGGATTTTAAGAGACGTGAGAAAGGAAAATTTTAAAAGAGGAGGAGTTTTTTTAAGAAAGGGAAAGTGAACGAAAGAAAAAAGAAAGGAAAAGATAAGGAAGGCAAAAATTTGGAAAAGGAAAGCCAAGGTTCTCTCTCCCTTCTTTCTCCTTTTTCTTTTTTCTCTTTTTTTCCTTATCTTCCCTCCCCCTCCCCCTCCTTTTTTCCCTTTTTCCTCCTTTCCTTTCTCTTCCTTTTTTCTTTCTTTTTTTTTTCCTCTTTTTTTTGCCTCCCTGTTTTTTTTTGTTTTTAAATTACCAAACATTCAAAAAGGGAACCCCAAAACCCGCACTTTTTTAAAAACACACACACCACAACCACACACACACCAACACCACCTCAAAAAAAAAAATAAAAAGGACCCCATCCCAAAAAAAAACTTTGTCGTTTAAACCCCCAACCGTGTACCTTACCTTCGTTTGCTGGCCCGGGGGGGGGCAATCAAAAAGGGGTTTTTTGTTTTCTTTTTTTTGGGTTTTTTTGTTTTCTTTGGTTTTTTGGGGCCTTTTTTTCTTTTTTTTTTTTTTCTTTGGCGTTTTTTTTTTGGGCCTTTTTTTTTTGGGGGCTTTTTTGGTTTTGTTTTTTGGGCTTGTTTGGTTGGCTTTCTTTTTTTTTTTCTTTTTTTGTGGTTTTTTTTTTTTTCTCTTCTTTTTTTTTTTATTTGTGGGGTTGTTGGTTTTTTGTTTTTGGGCGGGGGGGGGGGGGGGGGGGGGTTTTGTTGTTGGCTTGTTTGTTGTTGGCTTGTTTGTTGTTGGTTTGTTTGTTGTTGGCTTGTTGTTTTTTGGCTTGTTTGTTGTTGGCCCCCTTGTTTGTTTTTGGGCTTGTTGTTGTTGGCTTGGTTGTTGTGGCTTTTTTGTTGGCTTGATATTTAATGGTTTTGTTTGTTGTTGGCTTGTTTGTTGTTGGCTTGTTTCTCGTTGGTTTGTTTGTTGTTGGCTTGTTTGTTTTTGGCTTTTTTGTTGTTGGCTTGTTTGTTGTTGGTTTGGGTTTTTGGGCTTGTATTTTGTTGGCTTGATTTTGTTGGCTTGTTTTTTGTTGGCCTGTGTGTTGTTGGCTTGTTTGTTGTTGGCTTGTTTGTTGGTTTTGTTATTGCTGGCTTGTTTGTTTTTGGCTTGTTTGTTGTTGGCTTGTTTCTCGTTGGCTTGTTTGTTGTTGGCTTGTTTTTTGTTGGCTTTTTTTGTTGTTGGCTTGTTTGTTGTTGCTTGGTTGTTGTTGCTTGGTTGTTGTTGGCTTGTTTTTTGGGCTTGATATTTGTTGGCTTTTTGTTTTTTGGGCTTGTTTGTTGTTGGCTTGTTTCTCGTTGGCTTGTTTGTTGTTGGCTGTTTGTTGTTGGCTTGTTTGTTGTTAGCTTGGTTGTTGTTGGCTTGGTTTTTTGGCTTGATATTTTTTGGCTTGTTTGTTGTTGGCTTTTTTTGTTTTTGGGCTTGTTTGTTGTTGGCTTGTTTTGTTGGTTGGTTGTTGTTGGCTTGTTTTTGGCTTTATATTTTTTGGGCTTGTTTGTTGTTGGCTTGTTTGTTGTTGGCTTTTTTGTTGTTGGCTTGTTTGTTGTTGGCTTGGCTTGTTTTTTTTTTGGCTTGTTTGTTGTTGGCTTGTTTGTTGTTGCTTGGTTGTTGTTGGCTTGTTTGTTGTTGGTTTTGTTTGTTTTGCTTTTTTGTTTTTGGGTTTTTGTTTTTTTGTTGGTTTTTTGTTGTTGGCTTGTTTGGTTGTTGGCTTGTTTGTTTTTGGCTTGTTTTTGTTGGCATGGGTTTTGTTGTTGGCTTGTTTGTTGTTGGTTTGTTTGTTGTTGGCTTGTTTGTTGTTGGCTTGTTTGTTGGCTTGTTTGTTGTTGCCTTGTTTGTTGTTGGCTTGTTTGTTGGCTTGTTTATTGCTGGCTTGTTTGTTGTTGGCTTGTTTGTTGTTGGCTTTTTTTGTTTTTGGTTTGTTTGGTTGTTGCTTGTTTGTTGGCTTGTTTGTTGTTGGCTTGTTTGTTGTTGGTTTTGTTTTGTTGGTTTTGTTTGTTGGCTGTGTTTGTTGTTGGCTTGTTTGTTGTTGGCCTTTTTGTTTGCTTGTTTGTTGTTGGCTTGTTATTGTCGGTTTGTTTGTTGTTGGCTTGTTTGTTGTGGCTGTTTGTTGTTTGGCCTGTTTGTTGTTGGCTTGTTTGTTGTTGGCCTGTTTGTTTTGGCTTGTTTGTTGTTGGTTGTTTGTTGTTGGCTTGTTTGTTGTTGGCTTGTTTATTGATGGCTTGTTGTTGTTGGCTTGTTTGTTGTTGGCTTTTTTTATTGATGGCTTGTTTGTTTTTGGGCTTTTTTTGTTGTTGGCCTGTGTGTTGTTGGCTTGTTTGTTGTTGGCTTGTTTGTTGGCTTGTTTATTGCGGGCTTGTTTCTCGTTGGCCCTTGTTTGTTTCCCTGATGTTATTATCTTTCTGCATGCTTGTTTTATAACTGAATTATTGTTTTGTTTGTTGGGTTATTGACTTAGTTTCAAAGAATATCTTTTTTTTTAGAAAGCTTGCTGTTCTTTCTTTCTTTTAAAACTGTAGTTTATCTCTGGATATATATATATAAATATATATATATATATATAAGAGAGAGAGAGAGAGAGAGAGAGAGAGAGAGAGAGAAGAGAGAGGAAAGAGAGAGAGAGAGAGAGAGAGAGGAGAGAGAGAGAGAGAGAGGAGAGAGAGAGAGAGAGAGAGCTTTTTTTTATTTTTTGCATTATTTCTGCTCTGATGTCCTGCCCCTCCAAGTTGACAAAAAGTTCAGCTGTGATGCGTGTGTTCGTATCAAACAAGCTATCAGGACGTCTCTTTGAGCGTTTTAAACGTTTCTAGTTTAACCTCAATTCGTAAATGTGGTATTGTTCTGCAGAAAGAACAAGAATTTAAATAATATCCTCGTCCCATTTCACTGACTTCATGTTCAATCCGCAATCGCAAGAAATGAAATGTGTGGAAATATAGAACAAAGTGAAGCGTTTTGTAAAGACCTCGAATCTCTCTCTCTTTCTCTCTCTCTCTCTCTCTTTTCTCCCCTCTCTCTCTCTCTCTCTCTCCTCTCTCTCTCTCTCCTCTCCTCTCTCTCTCCCCTCTCTCTCTCTCTCTCTCTCTCTCTCCTCTCTCTTTGTATATATATATATATATATATATATATTAAAAAATATTAATATATATATATAATAAAATAATATATATAATTATATATAATATATATATTTTCCAGAGAAAAACACAGTGTGTGTGCTTGCATGTACTAAGTGGGCAGTGTTAGAATATAAACAATGAAAATGAACACAGTTTATTCTTCAGGGCCCCCAGCCCTAGAATGGGGGCAAACCAAGCATATCTAAACGAAGCCAAAAAACCATGACAACTGAAGAGAAAAACATAACTAATGTGAACATTGGACTATCCAAAACCAAGACCAAGTTATCTCTTTAAGCAGATGTGTACATTAAACAGTTATTCAACGTCCATTTTCTATGTTGGAATATCCGACACAGGGCCTGTAAATTAGAAGTGTCTTTATAATCTTTTAGGGCGGCGTATGTTTAGACCTGCACCTCTGACTGTCGTGTAATCGGCAAGCATAAGATTTTTTATATAGTTAAACATCTCACCTGGCAATATCAGCGAATGACAGATAAAATACACTGAACAACTTGCACCCAGGACTTCCTCACTGCGTACATTAAGAGTTGGATCTTTAAAGTGTAGCAACATAGACTGCGCGGCACGTATCTCATAAAAGAGATGTTCTGTTCCTTTCATGCTTCCCTTGAATACTGAACAAAGACAAACAATTGGACAAGAAAATACTACTACTGCTGCTGCTGCTGCTTCTGCTGCTGCTGCTTCTGTTTCTTCTACTAACTGCGCTGCTGCGCTGCTTCTACCACTGCTACTACTGCTCTGTGCTGGGTGCCGTTTTCTACTACTACTACTACTACTGCTGCTGCTGCTGCTGCTGCTGCTGCTGCTGCTGCTTCTACCCCTCTACTACTGCTCTTGCTGCTGCTGCCCCTGCTACTACTACTACTGCTACACTACACTACATCAGAACGACGGCAAAACCCCATCACCATTTTCGTCTCAAGCTAATCCCCGTTTTCGGTCAACACCAGTACCCTCTCTGTCTGTCTGTCTTTGTCTGTCTCCAGAGAACAGCTGACCAGGAAAAGAGCGCCTGACGTAGTACTTGTGTGTGCAGAGAATACTATACTGCTGTCCTGCTGTCTCACTGGAAGCAGGCAGCGAGACGCAAAAAACAGCAGGGCACTTGGGGAACAAAAGGTTCAGACCCTGTCCGGTCCTCTGTCAAGGTACACTGTCCAGTGTTTAGTGTCGCAGAGTGTTTTTTCTTCTGTTAGGGTCTGGAGTGGAGGTGCCTTCTTCTTCTTTTTCTTCTTGCTCTTCTTCTTGTTCTTTTTGTTCTTGTTCTTGTTCTTTCTTCTTCTTCTTCTTCTTCTTCTTCTTCTTCTTCTTCTTCTTTTCTTCTTCTTCTTCTTCTTCTTCTTTTTCTTCTTCTCTTCCCCGCAATTCTCCTTTGCAATTTTTTTTTCGCAATTCTTCGCAATTCTTCTTCGCAATTATTGTTCGCAATTTTTCTTCTTTGTCGTCGTCGAACGCCATACAGCAGCCATTGTTAATTTCTTATATGAAATTATCTTTAAGTCTTTCTGGTAATAAAAAAAGAAAAGAAAAGGACGAAGATGGCAGAAATATACAAGGGGTTGACAATAAGAAAAAACAAGGTAGTAACAAGAAAATGAAAGAAAAGAGGACATTTCTAGCAGATATTTTTTTCAGAAGTGGCTATGCTTCTATACTGAGAGGCTCCTAGCATCTCAAGGGGAGGATGTTTATTCCGAACTGTCGTATTCCGATGAAAGCGAAGAGGGTTTTCTGCAGATCTGTGAGTGAATGCGACGATAGCACAGTGGGTTAGGGCGTTGACCTTGGGTTGTGATAGAACGTAAGAGTGTGAGTTTGATTCTCCAAAGATGAGCCTGTTTCAAGGAATTCTCCTTTGAAATGTAACATTGGTACCAGCTGTATTCCCGGGAAATTCTTTTGCATGAGTCTGTAAACCGAGCTTATTTTGTAAGGAGCAGGAAGATAGGGTCTGATGGTGTTAACGTGCTCTCTCCAGGCTGCCCAGTGTGTTGCTTCACTATTATTTCAGGTCATACGGAGAGAGCGAGAAGAAATTTCATGTTCCGTGTTTGTGCGTGGGGCTTGCGTGCTGCGTGCGTGCGTGCGTGCGTGTGTGCGTGCGGTGTTTGTGGGGGCGTGTGCGTGTGTTTGTGTGTGTGCGTGCGCGCGCGCAGAACAGCACAGCAGAGAAAAAACAACACTGTATCGCTCCTTCAGTTATCTGTTCAGCCTTTGAAAACCAGCAATCCTTTATGCTGTGCAATTAGTGAGACACCAGTCCCCGTCACACATTATCGCACCATCTCATCTCATCTGCTCCCGTCTCCAGGGTCGTAAGGGCACTGCAGTGACGAACATTGCACCAGTTGGCTCCATTTGCGGCGGTTGTGGGCAAGTGCCTTGGTTGTGGAGAAGCTCTTCCTGGTCCATTCAGTGATGTTGTCTGCCCATTTCTTCTTCTTCGGCCTGCCTCGCCTTGTCTTCCTCTGCACTGTTCCTTGCAGTATGGTCTTGGAGAGCATCAGGCTTTTGCAAATCATGTCAACAAGTTCAAGGGAAATAATAGATATACATGTAGTTGACCTAAAAGGATTTAAAATCAGATTACACACTTTTTTTCTGTTATTCAACTATTATAGAACATAAAAGGAGAAGAGAATCTAAAAAATGAAAAAGCACTCACAAGTTTTTGATTCAAAAATCGAGCGACATGATGATACGGAGTTACATTCTACATTATTATCACAGCATCTCTTGAAGATGACATGGATGACTTCTCCCTAACTCCTGGGGGAGTCACTGTGTGGGGGAAAGGGTTCATCACTGTGGAGGGAAGGGTTCATCACTGTGGAGGGAAGGGTCATCACTGTGGAGGGAAGGGTTCATCACTGTGGAGGGGAAAGGGTTCATCACGTGGAGGAAAGGGTTCATCACTGTGGAGGGAAGGGTTCATCACTGTGGAGGGAAGGGAAGGGTTCATCACTGTGGAGGGAAGGGTTCATCACTGTAAGGAGGGAAGGGTTCATCACTGTAAGGAGGGAAGGGTTCATCACTGTAAGGAGGGAAGGGTTCATCACTGTGAAAAGAAGGGTTCATCACTGTGTGGAGGGAAGGGTTCATCACTGTGAAAAGAAGGGTTCATCACTGTGGAGGGAATGGTTCATCACTGTGGAGGGAATGGTTCATCACTGTGGAGGGAAGGGTTCATCACTGTGTTGTGTGGAGAGGGTTTTATCACTGTGGAGGGGGAAAGGGGTTTATCACTGTGGAGGAAGGGTTCATCACTGTGGAGGGCAGGGTTCATCACTGTGTGAGGCAGGGTTTAAATGTGTGGAGGGCGGG
>CM054153.1:58714582-58739160 GCA_028751875.1 Rapana venosa | reverse complement strand
GACTAGGCCAGACGCTGCCCTGCTTCAGACCCACAGATGGAGTGTGGCTGCCATTATTCGGTGATGCCAGCAATGCCAGAGACTCTGGCCTTCACCTTTGGTCAAGCTCCCCACAGACCGATTGTGGCTGCCTCCATGTCCATACTGATGTTGCCCTAAGGGACACAGATGTACAGCGAAGAACGCTAAGTGGCCAATACAACGGCCACAGAACACGCTACAGCTGACCGTGTTTTACATGACTGTGGTCATTTCGCTTCATCACCCTGACTTCCCTTTCCTTAACTCCTTCAGGAGTCATTGGGGACTTGTCCTGAATGTTTTAGACCGTGTGGCCTTGACAAGTTCAGCTTGGGGGAAAGAAACATTTCTCTTTAAATGGCAGAATGGATGCTGGACATCTACTTTGTCTCTCTGTCTCTCACTGTCTATCTGTTTCTTTGTCGCTTTCTCTGTCTCCCTCTCTATCTTTATCTCTATCTGTCTATCTGTCTGTCTCTTTCTGTCTGTCTGTCTGTCTGTCTCTCTATATCCGTCTGTCTGTCGGTCTGTCTGTCTGTCCCTCTCTCTCCCCCCCTCTCTCTCTTCCTGTCTCTCACTCTCTCTCTCCTTCTCTCTCCCCCCCTCTCTCTCTACCTCTGTCTGTCTGTCTGTCTTGTCTGTCTATCTGTCTGTCTGTCTGCCTGGCCGGCATGGGAATGCGATAATGATGGGATAGATGACCACTGTCTTGCACATGCACCTAGAGTCAACTGTTTGTGGATTGTTTGTGCTGACCCCAGCCCCCTGTCTGTCCGCATGTGAAAGAGCGTTCAGCCTACCATGCCTCAATCATTGTGTATTATTCCTTCCTCCCATTCTCCGTCAGTCTCTGTCTGTCTGTCTGTTTGCCTTTCTCTGTCTCTGGTCGTCTCTGTCGCTCTCTCTTACAGAAAGCCAAAGAGTGTGACGTGCAGTTTATGATCATTGTAATTGCGCTTGCACATGTATTTGAAGTCAAAACTTTCTGAATTGCTTGTTTTGTCCCAACTCACTGTCCCTGTGTGAAAAAGCTTTAAGTCTGCCACGCTCAATCATTCTAGATTATCTTTCTCTCTGTCTCTCTGTCTTCCCCATTCTCTCTGTCTGTCTCCCTCGCTCTTTCTCTCTCTGCCTCTCTGACTCTTTGTCTCTACTTCTCTGTTTCTCTGTCTCTCTCTCTCTCTGTCTGTCTCTCTCCAGCCGTAAAAGAAGACACACAATGTTTAACTGCAGTTCACACTGTCTTTCAGTTTTTAAAGAACACACCACTCGTGCCTTTGATCACTGAAAACCACACACATCCCACTTCTCTGCAATCTTCTTCTGTTTTGTTTTTGTTGTGAAATTACTGCCTGCTGGCACATATGATTATTGACCACAGAGAGAGAGACAGAGACAGAGAGACAGAGAGGGGGGGGGGTGAGGAGAAGGAGGGAGAGAGAGGCAAAGAGAAAGAGAAAGGGAGTTAGATAGACAGAGACAGAGAAATAGACAGACAGACACAGCAAAATATTTATAAAGAGAGAGAGGGGGAGGAGGGGGGGGGGGAGGGAGAGAGAAAGAGAGAGAGAGAGAGAGAGGCAAAGAGAAAGAGGAAAAGAAAGATAGATGGATAGATAGACCCGACAGACAGACAGATAGATAGATAGACAGATAGACAGACAGACAGATAGATAGATAGATAGATAGATAGATAGATAGATAGATAGATAGATAGACAGACAGATAGATAGATAGATAGATAGATAGATAGATAGATAGATAGATAGATAGATAAAGACAGACAGACAGACAGACAGACAAATGGACAGACACAACAAATGGTGTATAAACAGAGAGAGAGAGACAGATACACATAGAGAGAAACACGCAGAGACAGACATACGGATGGTCAGACTGGAGGCAGAGAGAGAGAAAGAGAGAGAGAGAGAGAGAGAGAGAGAGAGAGAGAGAGAGAGAGACAGACAGACAGACAGACAGACAGACAGACAGACAGACAGACAGACAGACAGACAAAGACATTGAGATAGACTGGCAGACAGAGACAGACAAACAGACAGACAGAACAAATATTTATACAGAGAAAGACAGAGAAAGACACACAGAGACGGGACAGGCAGACATACAGATAGTCAGACAGAAAAAAACAACAGGAGGCATAAAGAGACAGAGACAGAGAGAGACAGAGGCACTCAGGCCTGCAGGTGAACAAATACACAGACGGCAGGCAGGCAGGTATACGCACAGATAAATCGGCAGACAAAACACGCAGACAGAGATAGACAGACAGACAGAAATTGTAAATGTTGTCGTCTGTTCCTACCAGCACACAATGGCTTAGTCTTCCGAAAAGCGGAACGGGTTTTAGCGTGCCTGTATAATAGACACATTGGTAGACAAATCAGAGAGAGAAAGAGAGAGAGAGAGAACTCTGAACTCTGAACTCTGAAATGATTTAATGTACATTGGCCTTGGACCACAATACATTTGTTGGGCTTGGGATGGAACAATGGGTTCATTCATATCATTGGCAAAGCAAATGCACAAACAAGTAATGATTTGTGACTGATTAAAGACGGAAAACACAAACATATACATAACCAAATCATGCAGAAAGATTATGTTAGTAACAATGACTGAATAAAGAAGAAAAAACACCATTTATTCTATTTCATGGTTATAAACCTTAAATCAACCATAATCTAATCATAGAAAGAAGATGCTGTCTAAGAAAAATCATTCATATGAGTATATCAAATCGTAGCAGTTTTTCAATAAAGCATTTGAGCCAACATTGTTTTCCTTTTGTTAATAGAATGAAAAATATATCTAGACAAACTATGTTTGTACTCATCATTTCTTACTTTGAACATATCTGGCAATGGTACATTGATACATTTGCTTAAAAACGTTTCTCTTAAGTTTGAGTACATGTAACATTCAAATAGAAAGTGGGCTTCATTTTCAATTTTCGTTTTACAAAATGGACATAATTTATCTCGGATATTATCACTATATCTATACACATTATTGTTAAGAGCTAAAACATTAAATCTTGCTTGTGTAATTGCTACACGAAAGCAGTAGACATCTATAGAGTTTAAATACTGCTCTTTTAACAAAAATACTTTTAAACGATCTATACACCTCATACCTCTCTTTATCTCGTACAGTCCATCCCATTCTTGAATAAACATATCCACTAATCTTTGTTTAAACATACCTAAGAAAACTTTTACATCCCCGACACTTTGCTGCATCCAAACAATGTTAAAGCCTGTTTCACACAAAATTTCTCTTATTTTTGAAATCCAGCAATATTTACCACTGCTGTCTAGCTCTAACTGCACGCAGTAAGCTTGATATGGTATTCTACTTTGATCCATTTGCAATAGTTTGAACCAATACTTGATGGTGCTTGTACAGGAGTTGACATAAAGTGGATATATGCCTAAATCGCCATAAACCATCTTATTGGGTGTTCTTACAGGTACTCCTAAAAATCTTTTGCATGCCATCAAATGAATTTTCTCAATATGCTCTAGTCTGTTTGTTCCCCATATTTCCGATGAATACAACAATATTGGCTGAATCTTAGTGTCGAAAATCTTGAAAAAAGTACTAACGTTCATTTCTTTATACCTATGAAAAACTTTGTTCAACTGAACTACTGCCTTCTTTCCTTTAGTGACTAAATGTTCTGTACCCAACTTACAGCTAATCTTTGTTGTAAAACTAAAACCTAAATAGCAATACTGATTCACAACTTCTAACCGAATACCATTGTAATACCATTGTTCCTGTTTTGAAAGAAACCCCCCTCTCCTAAATACCATTACTTTAGTTTTATTGATATTAATATTTAACTGAAGATCATTACAGCAGTCTTTCAAAATGTTTAATTGATGTTGCAAACCTCCCGGGGTTGTTGAAAATAAGGCAACATCATCTGCAAACAGCAGTATAAAAATATCCATAATATTAGGTAATAGCTGTACTCCATGTTTGCCTTTTTCGTTCACATCATTTGCTAGCTGGTTAATGAATATTGAAAACAATGTAGGACTTAGAACACAACCTTGTCGGACTCCTAATGGACATTCAAAAAACTCTGATAATTGGCTATCTATTCGTATACATGAAAGTAATGACTTGTACATAGCTGATAATGAAACAAAGAGTTTTCCTTTTACCCCCTGGCTTTTGATACAATTCAAAAGTTTCTCATGTATAACCGAGTCAAAGGCTTTTTTGAAGTCCACAAAAGCAACATACAGTTTTTTGCCTTTCTTGGACATGCACTTTTGGACAAATGAATATAGATTAAAGATCTGATCTACTGTAGAAAATACCCTTTTCTAAATCCTGCTTGGTTTTCAACAGATCATGTGGTTACTTTCTAGCCATGAATATAATCTAGTGTTTAATATAGAAGTATAGCATTTAGATAAGATGCTCAGTAATGAGACACCTCTATAGTTATCTACAAGCTCCGGATCCCCTTTTTTATATATTGGAATAATAATGGCTTTGGACCAAAGCAGTGGATATACACCTTTATTGAAGATAGCATTAAAAAGTTTAAATATAAACTGTCTTACTTCACTGCTTCCATTTTTTAGCATTTCTGCAGTGATTCCATCAATTCCACATGCCTTGCCAGACTTCAGTTTATAAATTGCTGCATTTATTTCTTCTTCTGTGATCTCTCCATTTAATTCATGGTCATTTTCTTCTAACATATGTATTTCTGTGTGCATGCAGTTATTAGATACAGCTTCATTGCTTTGAAAAATCTCCTTGAAATAGTTAACCCACTCTGTAGATTTTATGCTGTTTGTCATGCTATTTTTATTTACACATCCCATACTTCGAAGCTCTTTCCAGAACAGAGCTGAATTTGAACTATTGTTTGCCAAAGATTCTACCTTTTGTCTTCTATATGTTTGGTGTTTGGTCTTTAATAAACGTCTATATTTTTTTCGTGCTGTAACATAGAGTTGTCTGCCGTTTTCATCTTTTGTTTTCCTAAATAAATTCAAGGCTCTTCTGGTCTCTTTTTTAGCCTGGCGACACTCATCATCGAACCACCTTGACAGTTTATTCTGACAGGTATGACGTCTAGTGAGCATACACCTACTAGCCTCATTCAGACATTGTGTAAATTGCTCCAGAGCATCATCTATGTCACTGTCAAGTAGGTTTAGTGCACTTACAATTCTATTCTGCATGGTGTGGCTATTAAGTGATTCAATGAATTCTTCTTTTTTATCATCTTTCCAGACAATTTTTTCAACAACACTATTTTCTTCTTTGTCTGATTGTGCAACATTTTGTTTGGTCACATCTGGTTTCAAGTCAATCCTCATAACAACAGGTAGATGATCTGATTCTGTAGTACTTTTTATGTCTACAGCTACAATATCAACACATGCATACAATTCACAAGACATGATATAATAGTCAACTATGCTGGCTCCTGAGGATGAAATAAATGTGTACCCATCATCAAAGTCATGTTGACACAGACCATTTAAAATTAAGCAATTAAACATATTACATATTTCAAGCAGCTGATTGCCAAACACATTTGTTTGTTTGTCTTGTGAATTTGTAGAATAATCATTTGCAACATCTACTGTATTTAACTCCCAATCAAATTCATCATCAGAAAAAGAAATGTTTTCACATGCTGTTCTTGCATTTAAATCACCAGTTAATAGAACATAAAAATCATCAATCGATTCCTGCAAGTCCAATATACACTGTTCTAGCATTTCCATGCCATAAACCATTTTGGTGAGATCCCAAAATATAGAATCATATGGGGGTATATAAGTACAAATTAGCAGTACATCTTTATTAGTTTGTAACAGATCCTTTTGAATGTTAAGCACAACCAAAATTATATATATACTACATCAACCTTTTCAATGTAGCAGGCATACCTTTTCCTCACCATCACTATCACTCCTCCAGAATATCGGCCCTGATGCGACAGGTTTTTTTTGCCTTTGATGTAAATACAACAAAATCACTGAATAGTGGTGATTCAAAATGAAAACTTACAAAGGTTTCTGTTAAACATATAAAATCATGAGACAAAAATGGAGAGAGAGAGAGAGAGAGAGAGAGAGAGAGAGAGAGAGAGACAGACAGACAGAGAGAGAGAGAAACAGACAGACAGACAGACAGACAGGCAGGCAGACAGGCAGACAGACAAACAGGCAGACAGACAGACAGACAGACAGGCAGACAGACAGGTAGACAGACAGAAAGGCAGACAGACAGACAGACAAACAGGCAGACAGACAGACAGAGAGGCATACATGCAGACAAACAGACAGGCAGAGACAAAGACAGACAGGCAGGCAGACAGACAGAGACAGACGGAGACAGAGACATAGAAACAGACACAGACAGGCAGAGACACAAAAGAGATCCAAATAGAGAGACAGACAGACAAAGGCAGAGAAAGACAGACAGGACATACAGACAGAGAGAAAAATCGTTCCAATAACTGAGCAAAACAGCCATGAAAGAAACAAAAGCCTTCACAGAGACAAACAAAAAGCAAATCCACGCCATCCATCAGTATCAATCTCCCCCTCTACCCCCCCCCCCCCCCCCCCCAACACACACACCGTTTTTCTGCAGCCCCCTACAGTGTATTCGCTGGCTGGAAACCTCGCTCACAGACATCGCCACAGACGATACAGATCCGTTACAGATAGACATCTTCAGCTCTCAATCTCTTCTCTCTTCTCTCTCTCTCTCTCTCTCTCTCTCTCTCTCTCTCTCTCTCTCTCTCTCTCTCTCTCTCTCTCTCTCTCTCTCTCCCTCTCCCTCTCTCTCAAGAGAAGAGAAGACCTGTCTCTCTCTATTCCCTTCTCTCTCTCTCCATCTCTCTCTCTCTTCTCTCTCTCTCTCTCTCTCTCTCTCTTCTCTCTCTCTCTCTCTCTCTCTCTCTCTCTCTCTCCCATCTCTCTCTCACACTCACATACGCCCACTGATTTGACTTAACACAAACACATATATACACAGACAACACACGCACACACAACATACATACATACACGTGCGCGCACGGGCACACACACATAAACAAATACACAAAACACACTTTCACGCACGCACACACGCACGCACTCACACATACATACACACACATTACATACACACGTTCTCTATTGTAACACTTTTGCTTTGGTCTAATATCACCTTGAAGTGAACAGACGTTAAATAAAAGAAAGACACATACACACACGCGCGCGCGCGCACGCACACGCATATACATGCATACATACATACATACATACATACATACATCCATCCATACATACATATACTTACATACATATACATACATACATTATATACATACATACATCTACACACACACACGCACACACACCACACACGCACACACACATACACGACCAGGGTTCGATTCCCGTCGAAGGGAGATATTTTACCCTGGAGTTGACATCAGTGCAGACTCCACTCTCCCCAAAAGTCCTTCGGATGAGACAAGAAACCAAGGCCCTGTTTTCGAACGCACGCGCAGAACATCTTGCGCACACGTTAAATCCTGTTCCGCTTTTCGTAAGTGTAGGCCATTGTGTTCCGGTGGGAACAGATGACAAAATTTTTAAAAACGCATACACACGGGGACTCGATGTAAAAAAACACATACGTGCTTATTCCATCATCCTCGATATAAAAGAATCTTTTCTTTTTTTTAAGTAGTAAAAAGTAACTCCCCCAAAGCGCTTTCGAATCGTTCAGGTATTGTGTTTCTTCACTACATTACCACGACGCACATACATACATACACGCGCGCGCGCGCGCGCACACACACAAACACACACCACACACCCAGCACACACACACACCACCACGCACACACGCACACACACCACACACACACACGCACACAACACACACATCACTACACACGAAACACAAAACACTTTACACACAAAATAACCCCAACCCCCCAAAACCCCCCCTCTCTGGGTCAGCGTCATCTCTTTGTGCGTTCTCTCTTTCAGGAACAGCAAAAAAGGAGTGTGACGTGCATGTTTATGATCTATTGTAATGCGCTTGCACAATGTATTTGAAGTACACAAAACTCTTTTGAATGCTTGTTTTTGTCCCATACTCAACGGTCCCTGTGTATGAAAAAAGGTGATTTAAGTATGACCAGACGCTCATTCATTTTGATTGATCTTTCTCTCTGTCTCTCTGTCTTCCCCCATTCTCTTCTGTCTGTTCTCCCTCGTCTTTCTCTCTCTGCCTCTCGGACTCTTGTCTCTCTTCTGCTGGTTCTCTGTCTCTCTCTCTCTCTGTCTGTCTCTCGACAGCCGTAAAAGAAGACACACAATGTTTTTACTCAGTCTCTCACTGGTCTTTCTAGTTTTTAAAGACACGACACACTCGTGCCCTTGATCACTGAATAAACCACACACTATCCCACATTCTCTGCTGATACTTCTTCTGTAGTTTTGTTTCTTGTGTGAAATTACTGCTTGCTCTGGAATATGATTAAATTAGCACAACAGAGGAGATGAGACAGAGACTAGAAGAAAAGAGATGGGGGGGGGGGGGTTAGGAGAAGAGGGAGAGAGGAGGCTCAAAGAGAAAAGGAGGACAAGGGGTGTTAGATAGACTGAGAAGAGAAATAGACAGACAGACACAGCAAATATATAAAAGAGAGAGAGGGGGAGGAGGGGGGGGGGGAAGGGGAGGAGAGAAAGACTGAGACGAGATGAGAGGAGAGGCAAGAGAAAAGATGGAAAAGAAAGATAGTTGGACATAGGTTGATAGGAACAGAACTGAACAGACAGGATAGTTAGGATAGGGACAAGAGTAGACAGACAGACAGATTGATGGATAGATAGATAGATAGATAGAGTAGGTATAGATAAGTTAGATAGACAGGAACAGGATTGATAGATAGATAGATAGATAGATAGTAGATTGATAGATAGTATAGATAAATGTCAGACTGTCTGACAGACACTCAGGACAAACTAATGGACAGACACAACAAATGTGTATAATAAAAGAAGGAGAGAGGACAGATACACATAGAGGACAGAACACGCAGAGACAGACATAGGTTATTGGTCAGACTGGAGGCAGAGAGAGAGAAAGAGAGAGAGAGAGAGAGAGAGAGAGAAGAGATGAGAGAGAGAGAGACAGACTGACAGACAGACAGACAGACAGACAGACAGACAGACAGAAGAAACGACAAAGACATTGAGACTAGAATGGCAGACAGAGACGAAGTACAAACAGACAGACAGAACAATATTTAGACAGAGAAGACATGAGAGAAGACACTCAGAGTCGGACAGGCAGACTATAACAGATAGTCAGACAGAAAAAAACAACATGGAGGCATAGATAGAAGACAGAGTCATAGAGGAGACTGGCATCGTCAGGCCTGCAGTTGTGAAAACAATATACACAGACCGGCAGGCAGGCAGGTATACTGCACAGGATTTATATCGGCTAGGCTAAAATCGCTGAGACAGAGAGAAGACTGACAGACAGAATTGTAAATGTTGTCGTCTGTTCGCTACCAGCACACATGGCTTCAGTCTCCGAAAAGCGAAACGGGTTTTAGCGTGCCTGTATAATTTGACCTCATTGGTAGGACAAATCTAGAAGAGAGAAAGAGAGAGAAAGAGATGAACTCTGTACTCTGAACTCTGAGAATATGATTTTAAAGTTACATTGCATTGGACCACAATACATCTTGTTGAGGCTTGGGATGGATAAACAATGGGTTCATTCATATCATGGACAAACGGCCAAATGCACTGAACAGTAAAATTGATTTGTGACTGTTTAAAGACGGAATAAACACAAAAACCATATACATAACCAAATCATTGCAGAAAGATTATGTATAGTAACAATGCCTTGAATTATAAGTAAGAAGAAAAACAAACATTTATTCTATTTCATGAGTTCAATAATCCTTATATTTCCAACCCATATATAATTCAAATAGACCACATGAAGATGATGTCATAAAGACTAAAATCATTCATAATGAGTATAATCAAATAGTAGCTGTTTTCTACACTTAAAGCATTGAGCAACATCATTGTTTTCCTCCTATTTTGTTTTAATAGATTTGAAAAATATATCAGACAACCTTGTTTGTACTAATCATTTTCTTACTTTCGAAACATTTCTGGCAATGAGGTATCATTGATAATCCTTGCTTAAATTAAAACAGTACGTTTCTCTTAATGTTTGAGTACATTTTGTAAAATTCTCAAATAGTTAAAGTGGTGCTTCATTTTCAATTCGCTCGTCTTTACATGTTAAAAATATAGGGACCTAATTTATGCGGATTTGTCATCGTCTATTTTTAACATTATTTGTTAAGTGCCTAAACCATTAACTCTTGCTTGGTAATGCTACTCGAACAGCAAGTGAGAACATCGTATATAGATGTTGTTTGTAATTCTCGCTGCTTTTACAAAATTACTTTTAAAACATACTATACACCTCATTACCTCTGTCTTTATTCGCTACAAGTCACTCATCCATCTTGAATAAACATCATCCACTATCTTTGTTTAAATTACCAATTATTGAGAAAATACTTTTACTTCCCCTCACTTGCATCATCTCCAACACAACGGTTAAAGCCGTTTCACACCAAAATTTCTATCCTTATTTTTGTTAGTAATCCAGCAATTTTTACCCATGCTGTCTAGCTCTAACTGCACGCAGTAGCTTGAGTATGTGGTATTCTACTTTTGATCCCGATTTGCATGAGTTTTGAACCAATACTTGATGGTGCTCGTTGGATCAGGAGTTGACAATAAAGTGGATTATATGTCAATGTCAGCCATAATTCATCTGATTGGGTGTTGCGATACTGGTTACTCATATTCAAATTCCTTGTTGCTGCCATCAAATGAATATTGTATCAATATAGCTGTAGTCTGTTTGTTGTCCCCATTATTCCGTTGAAAACAACAATATATGGCTGAATCGTAGTGTCGAAAATCTTGAAAAAAGTACTTACGGTCATTTATTTTATTCTATGAAAAAGCTTTTGTTAACCTGAACTACTGCCTTCCTTTCCTTTAGTGACTAAGTTCTGTACCCAAAACTTAACAGCTAATCTTTGTGTAAACTTAAAATCTTAAATAGCAATACTGATCACAACTTCTTACCGCTTAATATACCTTTGTAATACCATTGTCCTGTTTTGAATGAAACCCCCCTCTCCTAATACCATTACTTTAGTTTTATTGATATTAATATTTAACTGAAGTCATTACAGCATCAGTGCTTCAAAATCGCTATGAAGTTGTGTGTAGCAGAAACACTCCCGGGGTTTTGTTTGAATAATAAGGGCAAATCATCTGCAAGCAGGCAGAGATATAAAAGTAATTACCAATAATATTACGGTTAATAGCTCGTACTCCCCATGTTGCCTCTGTTTCGTTCACATCTTTGCCAATGAGCTGGGTTTTTAATGATTTGATTGAAAACATATGTAGGATGTAGAGAACAAAACCTTGTCGGACTCGCTATTGGACTTCGCAAAAAAATAGTGATAACTTGGCCCTTATCTCTAATTCGGTTATTTACTGTGGAAAGTTATGTCTTGTAACATTATGGATTTAATTTGAAAAAACTAAGAGTTTTGTCCCTGTCGTCCCCAATGGCTTTATGATTTCAATTCAAAGAGGTTAGTCTCAGTGTATAACTGAGGCGCAAAGCTTTTTTGTTGAAGGTCCACTAAAGATCCATCAGTTACGATTTGTTCTGCCATTCTTGGACATGCACTATTTTGGACATTGATTATAGCTTAAGAGATCTGAGTTACTAGTTGAAAACCCTTTTCTATAATCCTGCTTGGTTTTCACAGATCATGTGGTTAACTTTCCTAGCCTTGGAACTATAATCTAGAGTTTAATTTAGAAGTATAGCGATTGTAGATAAGATGCTCGATAATGAGACACCTTCGTATGTGGTTATAACGAGAGCTCCGGATCCCCTTTTCCTATTATTTATATTGGAGCATTATAATGGCTGTTGGACCTAAGCAGTGGATCTCACCATCTTTATTGAAGATAGCATTTAAGAACGTGTTAATTTCGTATAACACTGTTCTTACTTCCACTTGCTTCCATTTTTTTAGCATTTATGCAGTGAAGTAGATTCCATCAATTCCACTATGCCTTGCCACAGACTTCAGTTTTTATATAATTGCATGCATTTATTTCTATTCGTGTGTCTTGGATTTCTCTCATTGAATTCTTGGTCTTTTTCTTCTAATCATATTATTGATCTGTGTGCATGCAGTTATTCGATACAGCATTCGCATTAGATCGTGAAAAATCTCCTTGAAATAGTTAAACAACTCTGTAGATTTTATGCTGTTTGTCATGCAATTTTTTTTTACAACATCCATATTCGAATGCTCCCCTGTTCCAGTTATAGCCCTGAATTTGAAGTTTACTGTTTGCAAGATTCGTCTACCTCTTTGTCTTTATTATATGTTTCGGTGTTTTTGGTCTTTAATAAAAATCGTCATATCATTTTTGTCGAGCTTGTTAACATAGATGTTGATACCTGACGTTTCTTCAATCTTTTGTTGTTGCCTAAAGTAAATTCATGCTCTTTGGTCGCTTTTTTAGTACCCTGTCGGGCGACACTCATAATCGAACCAAGACCCTTGGAAGTTTTTTTTTCACTGACTGGTCATGACGTCTTGATAGAAGCTTTTACACCTACTAGCATCATTATGACATTGTGTAATTGCTCCTGAGCATGCATTGTATGTCACTGTACAAGTAGGTTTAGTGCCACTTACAATTCTATTCTGGCATGGTGTGGCTTATTACGTGATTTCAATGGAATTTTTTTGTTTTATCAGTCTTTCCAGACAATTTTTTTCTAAACAAACACCTATTTTTCTTCTTTGTTGATGTTGCTTTGACTTACATTTTGTTTGTGGCTCACATATGGTTTCAAGTCAATCCATCATAAAAACAGTAGTATGCTTCTGACTTCTGTTCAGTTAATTTTTATAGTCTACAGCTACAGTATAACACATGCATCAATTCACAAGAATGATATTAATAGTCACTTTGCTGGTCTCCTGAGGATGAAATAAATGTGTCTGGTGTACCCTCAATCAAAGTCATGTTGACACAGCCATTTAAAATTAAGGCAAATTAAACATTATTAGATTCATAATATTCACGCAGCTGATATGGCCAATACAACATTTGTTTGGTTTGTACTTGGTGATATTTTGTAGAATAGTTCATCCTGCAAATCTTACGTGATTTAACTCCAATCAAATTTCTTCAAATCCTAGAAGTAAAGTGAATGGTGTTTTCACATGTCTGGTTACTGGCATTTAATTAACCTGTTATTATTAGATCCTTAAATCATCAATCGATTACTGCTATAGTCAAATATACACTCCCCCTTGTTCGAGCATTTCCATGCACTAACCGCATTTTGGTGATGATCCCAAAATATAGAATCATATGGGGTATTATTATAGTCAAAGTTAGCAGTTACATCTTTACCTGTAGTTTGTAATGCAGCATCCTTTTGAATGTTAACATCCAGCCCTAGTTATTATATACCTAATCATCAACCTTTTTCGAAGTGTAGCAGGCTTACCTTTCCTCGTCACCATCCTATCACTCCTCCAGAATTATCCGTGCCCGGATTGCGACAGGTTCTTTTGCCTTTGATTGTGAAATACACCAAGAAAAATCACTGTATTAGTAGTGATTTCAAAATGAAACTTTACGAAAAGGTTTCAGTGATCAAACAATAAATTCATGAGACAAACTGGAGAGAGAGAGAATGTGAGAGCGAAGACGGAGAAGAGATGTAGAGAGAGAGCAGACAGACTAGAACAGAGAGAGAGAGAAACAGAACAGACAGGACCAGACCAGGCAGGCAGTACAAGCACAGACAGACCATCAGGCCAGGGACAGTACATGACCAGGTCAGACCAGGCAGACTATAGACAGTGTTAGTCAGACTCAGTCAAAGGCAAGATCACAGACAGACAGACTAAACAGGCTGACTGACAGACAGGAGAGGTGCCATACGATGCAGTACATAACACAGGACTGCTGAGAGAGAAGACAGGACAGGCCAGTGCAAAGACTGAAGACAGAGACAGGACGGAGGTACAGAGGACTTAGATGAAAACAGACACAGCAGGGAAGAGACTACAAAAAGAGTCAAATGAAGAACAGACAGACAAGTAGGCCAGGGAAAGAGAGGAAATGAACAGTGTAACAGACATACAGACAGTATAGCAGAAAATCGTTCCTATAAATAGAGGTCATAAACAGCATGAAAAGAAAACATAAAAGCCTTCACGCAGGGACAGAAACATAAAAGCATAATCTCACGCTCATCAATTGTACAGTATCAAATCTCCCCCGTCTACCCCCCCCCCCCGCCCACCAACCCAACCCTTATCTGCAGCCCCCTACAGTGTATTCAGTTGGCTGGAACCTCGCTCAAGACATCGCTCACAGACGATACAGATTCCTTATACAGATAGCCTCTTTCAGCTTCACTATCTCTCTCTCTACACACTCTCTCTGTCTAGCTCTCCTACACCTCCTTCTCTCTCGCGATCTCTCTCTCTCCACCTCTCTTCTATCTCTCTGCTCTCTTCTCTATTATCCCTCCTCCCCGCCCTCTCTCGTCAAAGAAGGAGGAAGCCTTGTCTCTCTCTATTCCCTTTCTCTCCTCTCACATCTCTCTCTCTCTCTCGCTCATCGTCTCCTATCTATCGTCTATCTCTCTCTTCTACTCTCTCTCTCTCGAGCTCTCTTCTCTCGTTCCCATCTCTCTCTCACACTCACATACGCCCCTGATTTGACTCTTTAACACAAACACATATATACCAGGCACACACTGCACACACAGATAACTCATACATAACAAGTTGCGCCGGCAACGGGTCAACACTATAAACCAATTACACACACACCTCTGTATCACGCTACGCACACAAGCTAGCAATAACACTAATACTCATACTACACATCTATTCATCACAATACGTTCTCTATTGTAACCAACTTTTGTTTGGTTCTTTTATCACCTTGATTATGTGAACAGACGTGATAATAAAAAAGGAAAGACATCATTACACAATACGCGCGAGCCGCGCAACGCAACACCGCATATTCATGCATACATACAATACATTACAATTCAATACATACTATCGCATCAATACATTACCATATTACTTACAATACTATTTCCATTAGAATTCTTATTCAATACCCATCTAATAACTATCTTTAACAACACTAACACGCTAACAGCACACACACTGCATACCACACCTTATCGTCGGACCACAGGTTTGAATTCCCGTTCCGAAGGCGAGATATTTGGAACCTGGGAGTAGACCTACAGTGCATCACTCCACTCTCCCCAAAAGTACTTCGGGATGAGGGACAAGGAAACCGATGGCTCCTGTTTTTCGCGAACGCACGCGCAGAACATCTTTCGCCGAAACGTTAAATCCATGTTAAGCGTTTCTCGTAAGTAGTTAAGGCCATTGGTAGTATACGTGTCAGGAAGAGATGACAAGTATAATTTTTAAAAAGCATTTCTACACGGGGGACTCCGAGATGTTAAAAAAATACTCATTCAGTACGTGGCATTAATCTCGCATACATCGACCTCTCGATATAAAAGAATCTTTTCTTTTTTTTTTTAAGTTGAGATAAAAATAAGTAACATCCCCAAAGCGCTTTCGAATTCGTTAAGGTATTTGTGTTTATTCACGAGAGTTTAACCATTATCCACGCGGGGATCGCACATACATACATACACGCGCGCGCAGCGCGCGTCACACACACACCTACACACACACACACATCGCACAGCACACTCAACACACACGCACACACGCACACACTCACACACACACACACGCACACACACACCACAATACACACACACGGACACTACACAGGACACACACACTAAAATTATACCAACACACACATACACAACACACACACACACAACACACACACACACTCACCACACACACACACACACACACACCCACACACTCAAGAGCTGTGCTCATGTGCATGACGCACAGCTTGAATAAATGATCTCACAATGATGGTTGAACGTTATATTTACGTTGGAGGGCTGCATTGAGAGTGTTCAGGCTTGAGGCGGGTGTGAAGAATTATTGATACAATAACAACAACAACAACACATTCAAACTAACAAAGACAAAACAAAGCAAGAGAACATGCGCAACTCAAACACAGCACGACAATCACATCGCGCGCGCGGCGCAGCAGAGATGAGTGTGAGGGGAGTAGAGAATGAGAGAGACAAAGAGAGAAAAAGTTTCGAGAATGGAATGAGAGAAAAAGGTGTGGATGGAAAGATGGGAAAAAAGTGTGAGTAGAGGGCCTAATTGGATCGCTCATCTTTTTCTAACTTATCACTCCTCTAATTATACTTTATAGAAATCTCACGTCTCATCTATTCTCATGGCTCTCTACTCTCTCTCTCTCTCATCTATCTCTCTTTTCTACACTTAGCACTTACTTACAATAACTCTTCGTAAATAAAAATGACTGGTTACATCCGGGGCTTCTTTGTTTACACCAATGAATCAAATTGCAGAAATAAAAGCACAATTAACTAGGAAAACCATCTTGTGTTCTGAAACCAACTCATATAACGTGGATATAGATTTCAAAAAGAGGCATCCAGACTATGTTTTAAGATCGATAATGTGTTTTCAACGTGGTAGTAATGAAGTGTTTTGTCTGGTGGATTTGTTATGTTTCAAAATACCTCGCGTCATACCACGTTCTCTGCACCACTTCCATTCCCCTCCACTTTTATCCCCACACACTATTACTACACTTTGGTGTTGGTATTGTTTTAGCTTTGTATCATATTTATCTTGTACGCCCATGGATGTAGAGTCGGTTTTTTTTATAGTCCTCTGTTTCACTATGTTAGGGGGTTTTATTATGTTTTGGGATGTAGCTATCCAGAAGGGTTTCGTGGTCTGTTTACTTAATTTACGTGAATAAGTGCGCTCGTTCTGGGTTTTGGCTTCGTGGGGATTTTTTGTGTGATTGGAGTGGGTGTGAGGGGTCAGTTAACGAGGGAAGCGGGACTGGGCGGGCGGGGGTGGTATTGTTACGGGGTTGCGGGCCGGGGGGGACGTGAGGGGCGGGATAGTGGAGGGAGTGGGGGGGACAGGGAGGGGGGAGAGAAGGCGAGAGAAACAGAAAGGGAGAAAAAGAGAGGGGAGAGGTAAGATTGGGGTGGAGTATGGGTGGGGGGGCGCGGAGACGAAGAGAGAGAGAGAAAGAGCATGGAGAGAGGCAGAGCGAGAGAAAGATTAGAGCATCACCAAACAAGAAGCGAGAGAGAGGAGAAAGAGACAGATTAGCGCGCACGGAGAATAAAGCAGAGAGAGAAGAGGAAGGCGCAGCGAGAAAGTGGAGAGACTGGAAAAGAGAGAGAGAGAAGTGAAGGTAGATTGGAGATAAGGGGGAGAATTACAAGGGAGAGAGAGTGAGAGAAGAGCGAATAGAGAACGGCGACTACACCGCGCTGCGAGAGAGAGCGCAAGCGAAGAGCTAGAGGGTGACAAGGAGCAGATCAAGCAGAGCGAGAGTAGCTGAGATAGAGTAGATATAGAGAGAAGTGAGCAGAATAAAGGCAGAGAGGAGAGAGAGAAAGGCGAGATCGCGATGGCCAGGAGAATCAAAAGAGAGAGAGATAGAGAGGAGAACAGAGAAGGATAGACGAGAAAGGAGCACTCAAGAGCTGCGAGAGAGAGAGGAAAGAGAGACCTAGGACGCCTAACAGCTCGATAGAGCAGATGAGAGACCGGAGAGACTACGCAGTCAATGAATGCGATAAAAAGTAGAGATGAGAGGACAGAAATCAGAGCGCTCGCGCGCGACATCAGGAGCAAATCCCGAGCGAGAGAGAGATGACGCTAAGGGAGCGCTAGCGGCGACCATTGGTAGATCACGAGCAGCGAGCGGCGTACGCTGAGGATCGCAGAGACTGGCTAAATAACGAGCGAGAGTCGACTGCATGGAAGAACGCGAGCTTCGCGCGCCACTGATTCCTCCCGATCGGAGCGCTCTCTCCGCTCGATCCCTGCTCTGCACTCTTCCCGTTTCTTTCACATCCCTGGTCTCTGTTCCTCGTCTCTGCTCTATATTTCCCTTTTTTCTTTCTCCTACCGACTTGCTCTCCTTTTTATCTTTCTTTTTTAATCTCTACCTATCTATGCTCTCTCTCCATCTCCTCTTGTGGCTTTACTTTTCTTCCCTTGTCTGTCCGCCCGACCCCCGCGTTTATTCTGTTTATCTCTATAATACTCCTTCTTCTCTCTACGATCTTTCCGATTCCTCTTCTTTTCTCCATGTGTCGTTCTCCATACCGCCTCCTCTAGTCTTGCTTCTCTGTCTCTTCGAGTTGGTACATTCTCAGATCGCTTCCCGCTGGGTTATTTGTGTGAGACTATGGTTATGTGTTGATGCAATGATTATTTGTATGATCTATTGTACTGTCTTTCGTGTCTGATCTGAAGATTTTTGTTCGACTTCTTGTCATTCCTTTTGTTTCTTTTCATTTTTGTCTTTCTTTCTCGGTCGGCTTGATTTGTCTATCCTTTTTTCCTTTTGATTTCTCTTCTGCTTCCTTTTACCTTATCCTATGTAATATAGTTTTTTCCTTGACGACTTAATTGAAATTGTAACCGTCTAGCAGTCAGGGAGGTCACTCACTAAAGGTTTTCAGTTCTTAGAGATTGTATGTGTTATTTTTGTTTGTGGGTATGTTGGGAGTGATAAAGTGATAACTTGTAGGTGTTGTGTGGCATTCTGAATTAAAATTTCCCCCTCCCCCCTCCCTGCCCCCACCCCCCCACCCCCTCCCACACCCCCCCACCCCCGCCACCTCACTCTCTGCGCCTTCCTCTCTAATTATTACCCCCTGACGATCTAATCTGGCTTAGTGTTTCCCCCACTAGCCTCCTCTTTCATTCTTCTCTTCGCAATCTGATGCTTTCTTCTTGTTTATCATTATCCTCTGTCGGAATACACTGTTTGTTTTTTGCCCTCCTCCCAGCTGTATCAGATGCAATGGAGCGTGTTGTTCTGTTCGTTACTCAGCGATTTATCTCTTTTACCTTGGAAAGGAGACCTGTTTGTCTGGGTGGCTTGGCTCTTGGTTCTCTCTGTCTGTTGCTGTTGTCTGTTTGTTTGCGTTGTTTGTTTGTTTGTGTCATGTCTCCTGTTTGGTCTGTCTGTCTGTCGATGTAATGTCTGTTGTCTGGTCTGGTCTGACAGTCTGTCTTGTCGTCTGTCTCTGCTCTCTCTCTTCTCTCTCTCTCACTCTCCTCCTCTCTGCTGCCGCTCGTCTGTCTCTCTCTAATCTCTTTTTTTCTACTTCTGTCTTCCGTCTCTCTCTTTCTCTCTCTCTCGCGTCTCTCTTGACAGGGGGGATCGGGACGGCGCAATCATTTATATCTTAACGTTTTTCTATCTTTTTGACACGTCATCAATAATTAGGACGCTATTTCTGTTATATTTTTATTTTTTTCCTTTAATTGTATTATATGTTCTATTAGAATTTTTAAAAGATTACATACTTAGAATTATTATTACCCCCCCATTTTGGGATTTCTTAATATAATTCTATTTTATTAGCATAGCTTAGTGGTCAGAACTTTGTGCTGGCATCTGACGACCCGGGTTCGATTCCACGTTGAAGGGTGTTTTTTTCACCTGTATTTAACAGTCCAGTGCCCGTACTCCACTATCCCCAAAAGCCTTCGGATGAGGACTATAAAACTAGGGCCCCTGTTGTGCGAACAGCACGCAGAACATCTTCGCACACGTTAATCCTCGTTACGCTTTTTGTTAAGAGTAGACATTATGTGCCGGTTGGGGAGGTGGAAACAGCAGTATGTCAAGAAATTTATCAGTAACATCGCTACCACATGGGGGATGGGTGTAAAGCACTAAAAAGTGCTTATTCCATTTTCATTGATATTAAAGAATAAGATAATTAGTGGATCGGTGGTATCTAGACGGTTTAAGCGCCGCCTGCCTAGCAAAGCGGGAAAAGTCCGGGTCTGAAGTGTGCGGCGGTTCGTTACCGTTTGGACCGGAAATTTTTCCCCCATCATATTTAGACCTATGAGTGGTTGTACTTGGCGTTAGGTCTTCGGATGAGACGATAAACCGAGGTCCACGTGTGTTAAAGGTTATATTTAGGCACTTAAAAAAAACTCCCGACGGAACAAGAGAGTTGTCCTGCAAAAATTCTTGGAAAAAAGCCCACTCGTGTATAGGGAAACAATTACAGCTGCAGCAAAAAGAAAAGAAAAAAAAAAAAAAAAAAAAAAAATATAACAATAAAAAAGGACTGTTGTAAAGGGTGGGTCAGCGACTTAGTGGCGACGCTGTTCTCCCGCTCTCCCAGGGAGGAGAGCAGACCCGAATTTCAACGGAGATGATGTCATGTCCTAGATGACTTAAAGCGATGGTATGAAATAAAGTCTGAGCGCTTTGATTTGTTGCTTTACAAGAGTTCATGCGCTGATTTAATTCTATACATTATTTTTTATGTATTAGTTATTTTAAATAAATTCTACTTAAATTAAGTAATAGTCTTCTTCTGTGGTGGCTGGAACGAATAAACGTAAGCTGGTCAATACTCATATGTAGCCCTTGAGAATAAGCAATGTAAAACAATTCCGATGAAGCGAAAGTACACACTCTATAGTAACCTGAATGATTTAAACAGTGCTTGTCTTCACTGCTCCTCAGCTTTTTAGCTTGCGTTATATTTCCATCCTATCCTCCTGTCCTTCATCTCCTTCTTTTCCGTGTTCCTTCTTGTCTTGTTCTTCTTGTCTTGTTTCGCCTTTTGGTTTCTTGTTCCTTTTATCTTGTTTTCTCCTGTCCTTGTTTCTTCCTCATCAATGGCATGATCAGCAGTGTTTTTGTTTCCCACGTCCACTTGTCAAGAAACATAATTATCAAAGTTTACTTCTCGCGGTAACTCTTAACGCCACTCTCGTATGGTAGTAATCTTAAGTCTCCGTTTTGAAAAGAAACAAATTCACCGGCCGTTTTTTTAAGATCAAGATCGTTGCAATGCTGTGACGTTGAGAGAAGTCTATCTTTTCATAAAATGAGTTAAAGTTTCTTGTTCATTAAAAAAAAGTCGAAACATGTTTGAGGCTTTTTCTAGCAACGTTGTTTTATACCTCTTCTACGCTAAGATTTTTTTTACACATTAATAATGCTGAAAGTCTTTGAA
This sequence comes from Rapana venosa, assembly GCA_028751875.1. Lineage (NCBI taxonomy): Eukaryota > Metazoa > Mollusca > Gastropoda > Neogastropoda > Muricidae > Rapana > Rapana venosa. Next base: position 58,717,758 of record CM054153.1, on the reverse strand, counting down.
ATGAAAGGTAGGAGGGAGAGGAGTGTGATTGTTTTGTGGAATAGATTGTAGTACTCGTATTCACTTAGGGAAACTGAGAGCAACGGTTTTAAGATTGTACTCCTTGTTATGTGGTTTTTGCGCAAATGGAACTTACGCGTCTATGATCACTCTTCCTGTGCAGTAACAATCGCAGAAAACATCGCTTTGATACATCTACGGTGACTTATTTTTTGCCAAGAGACGACTGCTACTGACTGTTTGTTGGATGTCATCTTTTCTCGTGGGGTTCTAAAGCCATGGCTTCCTCCCTTACTGATGTATAAAATTACATAATGTACAACAAACATACGCACACACACACACACAGGCACACACACACGCTCGCCAATGATACAGTAGGTGAAGTAATTTGGTTTGTCTGACGTTTTTTTATGATTTTCTTTTTTTTAATTATTTAAAACATCTTTTAATTTAAATGTGTGTGTGGAAGTGAGCACGCACGTGCGCAGGTTTATATGAGTATGTGTATGGTTAATTTAATGGTAATGATGCAATATGTAGCATTTTTGTATATAATCATTAAGAAATTTGTTCTTAGGATAGATGGCTGATCGAAGAAAAAAGGCAAAATGCTATGCTTATTCAATGTACCATTGGAATAAAATTTTGACTTGACTTGACTGGACGTAGACACTTCCACACACTCACTCACACTCACACACACACACACACAAACACACACACTCACACCACACACACACACCACACAACACACACACACACACACACACACACACCACAGAGAGACACTACACACGCGCAGCACGCACTCACTCTCACTCATACACACACACACACTCTCAAGAACTGGCATTACAGACGTGACAAATAACCAGAAAAGGAAGTAAAAACCCAAATCACCAGCCGCTCAGACACAGGACGTGGACAAAAACGCAGGACAGACAGACTAGCGACAGAAGGCACACACATAAAACCCTCAAAAGCAGTTGCAGACACAAAGGTAGGGCAGGAGATACTCAAAGGAGGAGGTTAGCGCAGGCCCTACTACAAACCCTTCTCCACTCCCACTCCCCCCCCCCCCACCCACCCCCCCCCTACCCCCCCCCCCCCCCCACCCCCCCACCCCCCCCCTCCCACCCCTCCCCCCCCCCCCCACCCCCCCCCCCCCCCCCCGCCCCCACCCCCCCCCCCCGCCCCGCATCCTGCCCCCCTACACGTGTGCCCCTCCCCCCCCCCCCCCCCCCCCCCCACACCCCACTCTCCCCCCCTCTCCCCACCCCCCCCACCCCCCCCCCCCCCCCCCCCCCCCCCCCCCCCCCCCCCCACCCCTCCCCCCCTCCCCCCCCCCACCCCCCCCCCCCCTCCCCACCCCTACCCCCCCCCCCCACCCCCACTCCCACCCCCCCCCCCCCCCACCCCCCCTCCCCCCCCCCCCCCCCCCCCCCCCCCCCCCCACCCCCCCTACCACCCACCCCCGTCTGTCTGTCTGTCTGTCTGTCTGTCTCTGTCTGTCTTCTCTCTCTCTCTCTCTCTCTCTCTCTCTCTCTCTCTCTCTCTCTCTCTCTCTCTCTCTCTCTCTCTCTCTCTCTCTCTCTCTCTCTCTCTCTCTCTCTCTTGGACAGGACGGGACGGGATAGCTTAGTGGTCAGAACATTGTGCTGGCAATCTGACGACCCGGGTTCGATTCCCGTTCAAGGGTTGTTTTTTTCCCTGGATTTAACATCAGTGCCGACTCCACTCTCCCCAAAAGTCCTTCGGATGAGACTATAAACCGAGGGCCCGTGTGCGAACGCACGCAGAACATCTTCCGCACACGTTAAATCCTGTTACGCTTTTTGTAAGAGTAGACCATTATGTGCCGGTGGAAACAGATGACAGAATTTACAAAATCGCATACACATGGGGACTGGGTGTAAAAAGCACTAAAAAGTGCTTATTCCATTATCATTGATATAAAAGAATAGATAATAGTGGATCGGTGGTCTAGAGGTAACGCGCCTGCCTAGAAAGCGAAAAGTCCGGGTCTGAAGTGTGCGGCGGTTCGTACCCCGTTTGGACCGGAAATTTTTCCCCCATCCATTAGACCATGAGTGGTGGTCTGGGCGCTAGTCTTTCGGATGAGACGATAAACCGAGGTCCCGTGTGTTACAGGTAATTATTTAGCGCACGTAAAAAAACCCACGGCAACAAGAGAGTTGTCCCTGGCAAAATTCTTAGAAAAAAGCCACTCTGATAGGGAAACAAATACAGCTGCAGCAAAAAAAAAAAAAAAAAAAAAAAAAAAAAAAAAAAAAAGGGTGAAAGGGTGGCGCAGCGCTAAGTGGCGACGCGTTCTCCCGCTCTCCCAGGGGAGAGCAGCCCGAATTTCACGGAGATGAATCTGCCATGACTTAAAGTGGTATGAAATAAAATCTGAGCGCTTTGATTTGTTGCTTTACAAGATTCAGCGCTATATAAATTCTATACATTATTATTATTATTATTATTATAAATAAATACATAAATTAATAAATAGTCTTTTCTGGGGCTGGACGAATAAACGTAAGTCAATACTCATATGTAGCCCTTGAGAATAAGCATGGTAAATCAATCCATGAACGAAGTACAACTCTAAAGAAACCAGAATGATTTAAACAGTGCTTGTCTTCACTGCTCCTCAGCTATGCTGCAGTTATATTTCCTCCTTCCTCCTGTCCTTCATCTCCTTCTTTTCCGTGTTCCTTCTTGTCTTGTTCCTTCTTGTCTTGTTCCTTCTTGTCTTGTTCCTTCTTATCTTGTTTCTTCCTGTCTTGTTTCTTCCTCATCAATGGCACTTCAGCAGTCGTTTTTTTCCCCCGTCACTTCAAGAAACATAATTATCAAATCTACTTTCTGCTTTAACATAACGCCACTCTCGTATGAAGAATCTTAGTCTTAAAAAAATTCACGGCGTTTAAGAAAGAACGTTGCATGACTGTGAGAGAGTCTATCTTTTCTAAATGGTTACGTTTAATGTTCATTAAAAAAAATCGAACATTGAGCTTTTTCAGCACGTATGTTATTACCTCTTCTCGCAGATTTTTTAACATTAATAATGCTGAAAGTCTTTGAAATGAAAGGTAGAGGGAGAAGAGTGAGATTGTTTTGTGAATAGATTGTAGTACTCGTGATCTTAGGGAACCTGAGAGCAACGG
>CM054153.1:58689582-58709582 GCA_028751875.1 Rapana venosa | reverse complement strand
TGACCTTGTAATGTCTGGCATCGGAACAGTTATCGATAGGGTGCAGTGTCTAGCGTTTAGTGTGTTGTCTTGTATTATATTGTATTGTTTTGTATTGTATTGTATTGTATTGTGTTGTGTTGTGTTGTGTTGTATTGTGTTGTAATATATCGTGCTACATTGCATTGCATTGTTCTTTATTATGTTATCATGTATAGCACTGCATTACAGTGTACTGAATTGCATTGTACTGGTATATATATTGCTTTAAGTCATGGCAGAGTTCTCAACTTGAAATATGAGCTACTTTCCCTGTGGAGGAGAGCACGTCGCCACAAGAGCAGCGCCACCCATTCTTTTCTCTCTTTTGTTTTTCTTTTCCTGACTGCATCTGCGTTTGTTTCCCTATCAAAGCGGCTGGGTTGTTGTTTTTTTTACAGAGTTTTTCCAAGGACAACTCCTTTATTGCCATGGGTTCTTGTATATGCCCTAAATGTGCGTTGCATACTGAACCGCGGTTTATTGTCTGATTGGAAAGACTAGCACCTAGAAAACAAAAGAAACGAAAAAACTAACTACATTTGGTATAATTGTATTTAGGATTTCTGCAGAGGTGGAAAGGTGAGGCGGACAGAAGCTTCTCCTTCACTCGGACCGTCAGTGATGACACCTGCTGTCACTACCCAGAATGCCTGACAAGGGCAGACAACTGCGTAGGGTCATTGCCCCTACACTGAAGAAAGGCAGGGGGAAAGGAAAGGAAGAAGGGAGGCGGGAAAGGGAAAGGGAAAGAAAGTAGGAAAGGAAGAAAGAAGAAAGAAAGGGAAAGAAGGAAGGGAAAATAAAGAAAGAAAGGAAGATAGATGAATGAATGAAGGAATGAAGGAATGAAGGAAGAAGGAAGGAAGGGAAGAAGAAAGAAAGGAAGGGAAGAGAAGGAACGAACGAAAAAGAAGACCGAAAGTAAGAAAGAAGAAAGAAAAAATTTGAAAGAGAAGAAAGACGCAGACAAAAGAAGAAAAACAGACAGAAAAAAGAAAAAGAAAAAGAAGGAAAAAAAGAAAGAAAGAAAGAAAGACAGTGTCCTTAGGTATCCTATAAAATGACATGAAAAAGAAACAAAAAGAGAGAGAGAGAGAAGAGAAGAGAGATGAGTGAGAAATAGAAGAGAGAGAAGAGAGGAGATTTAAGAGAGAAGGGAGAGAGAGAGAAAAACGAAGAAAAAAGAGCAAAGCAAGAAAGAATTATAAAGAACAATAAGAAAGGATTTGCGAACAGAAAGAACAAGACAGCACGATAACAGAACGAACAAGGTGTACAGTATACACAGAAAAGACTTTCTAACTGAGACACTGCGGAGGTTCCGTTCATCTCCCCTTCAGTGATTGTGGGAAAGAAAGGATGATAGAGAGAAGAAAGAAACAGAGACCAAAGGGAGACCTTAATACAACAAAGCAAAAGTCTTGACATAATTCACCCAAACTATCAGAGCACCAAAGACAGACAATACCTAATGACAAACCCAAAGTCTTGACGAATTATCAAATTATTAAAACAACAAGACGACAGTTCCTTAATGTACAAAGCCATCACCTTTATAGGATTGATCAAACTATCAAAGCACCAAAGAACAGCAGTCCCTTTACGTCAGAGCCAGTCTTGATATGATTTATAAAAGTGTTAGAACAATCAAAGACAGACATTTCCCTTAATGTACAAACCAAATGTTTATTATTAGCAAACTATTAGAACCAAAGACAGGCATTCCTTGATCAAAAAGCCGCTCTTGATAGAATTCATCCAACTATCAGAAAACCTAAGGAAACAGCCTTAATGTACAAAGCAAACGTGTTATGTTTGGTCAACTATTTGAAAAAATGACGGGCAGTCCTACGCACAAGGGCCAATTTGATATAATCCACCAACTACAACCACTGCTCTGATGACCAATCAGCAGAGTGAGAAAAACACGTACCTACATGCAGCAACCGTTTACCTTCCCTCGAACCTTTTTCGCAACCTCATAATATTTTCCAAGTGATGTCCTGTCCGATTTATCCCTAGTAGGTGAAACCCTTCCATTCTCTTTGTTAAGGAATAGGGTGATATTTATTTTAAGAAAAGATTGTTGCGCACTTGATCTGTGGAAATGTCTGATGTTATCTTCATGTTGCAAAGGTGAGAGAGGAGGGAGATGGAAAAAGAAAACATGGTGTAGTACTGTTTAGTTTTTAAGAAAAATTTCACAGACGCAGAAGGGTATAACCCCAAAAAGCCTCACGCTGGTATGGACGGTCCTTATTCTTTTCCGGAGGAACTGTCAACATTCAATGTATTTTTTGGTTTATCATAGCTCTTATTACAGTAGGCACGGTGTTTTTTAGTATGTAACTTTTTTGACATACAATGTGTGTGAATTTGTTTCAGCTGTTAGATGTACGCTACGTTTGATGTTTGTAGTTTGGAGCTCGTGTGTTGACATGTCAGGAATTATGTTGTTATTATTATCAACTTGGTCTTGCTGTGTTTGAGCTGTGTATTTTGTGTTCCCTTGAAAAAGATTGTTTGAATTTTTGGGTTTCTATTGTCATCACTTTGCTATGATTGTGGAACAGGGCCGTTTTCGGACGCAGTTAGTCAGAACAGGAATTTGTCTTGCAAGTCTTAACAAAGATTCGTTTAGCTATATTTCAATTCTTTATTTTTAAATTGCTTCTTCCCTTTAAATTTGTATTGTGGCCAAAGGCCGAGGTACATACATTATTTCAGAGTCCGGGAGTTCTCTCTATCTCTCTCTCTCTCCTCTCTCTTCTCTCTCTCTCTCTCTCTCTCTCTCTATCTAATATCTATTATTATCCACCCCCTCTCTCTGTCTGTCTCTGTGTGTATCTTTTGCCTCTCCTGTATCTCTCTCATCTCTTCTCTCTCTCTCTCTCTCTCTCTCTCTCTCTCTCAAGCATGTGAAGATGAATCTGAAAGAAAGCAGGTGTAAATGTGGTGTCATCTTAATAAAGGGCTATTGTAGTGCTTTGTGCCTGTTATGACGTGGAGGAGCACTTAGCCTTCACAGGAAAATTGAAAAAGCATGTTCTGTTAAATCACCCCGGCGAGTGTGAGAGTGGAGTGAAAAGAAAGCTGAGTGAGTGAGAAAGAGAGAAGGAAGACAGACAGACAGACAGACAGACAGGAGAGATAGAGAGAGAGACAGAGGAACAGACAGACAGATAGACAGAAGACAGAGACAGAGACAGGAAAAGAGACAGACACAGAAACCAGCCAGAAAAGAAGGAAGAGAGTAGAGAGAGAGAGAGAGAGAGAGAGGAGAGAGAGAGAGAGACAACAGACAACAGACAGACGGGCAGACAGACAAACAGAAGACAGACAAAACAAAAAGACAAAACAGAAAACAGACAGACAGAGGCAGGCAGGCAGGCAGGGAGCAGTCAAGAGGCAGAAAAACCCAAACGAAAAAAGAGAATGAGACAGGACAGACAGAGACTAAAGACGGGACAGTGAGGTAAGAGGGGCCAGACAACATCACACAGGGACAAGACAAAGAAAACCACCTGAAAAATAAACAAGAATGAGAGGGGCGACTAGACAGGTACAAGACGACAGAAGAGTTCCGAAACAAACCCGCAAGAAACCAGTGTAGCAGACATGTTAATTCCCGTGTGTTTTGTGCTGTCTGAGATGGCCCCTGATCCTTCTTCTCTATCTTTGTTTCTACAAAGCAAACTTCACCTTGCTTTGATACTCAATGAGTAACTTGTGTTTCTTAAACACCTTTGTCCTCAGAGGCTGATGTAACCTATCCCAAAGCTACAGCCAACAAACCACTGGCTTCAAGGTGTTCTGATAATCAGCTGCTCTCAAGATTTGAAAAGCATCCCTTAGGTGATGGTTTCTTAATGAGTTTTTGTGTTTTAATTTACTTTTAGGGTTGTGTGCTCGAGTGAAAATGGTTTGTAGTTGTGTGTGTGTTGTGTGTGTGTGTGTTGTGTGTGTGTGTGTGTTGGGGTTTGTGAGTGGTGTGTGTGTGTTTAAAGTGTGTGTGTGTGTGTTGTGTGTGTGTGTGTATGTGCTAAGTGTGTGTGTTTGTGCTCAAGGTTGTGTGTGTGTGTTTGTGCTCAAGTGTGTGTATGTGTGTACTCAAGTGTTATGTGTGTAGCTTGTGCGTGTGTGTGTGTGTGTGTGTGTGTGTGGGGTTTTGGTGTTTGTGTATGTGTGTGTGTATATGCTCAGTGTCTTGTGGTGTTTGTGTAAGTGTGTTTTGTGCATTTGTGTGTTTGTGTGTGCGTGCTCACGTATGTGTGTGTGCTCAGTTGTTTGTGTGTGTGTTTTCAATTAAACTGCTTCTTCTTCACAACACTTGGCTTGGTCAGTGTGAAGTGGATGTTTTTGGAGTGATAGCTTCACTTTACTGAAAGGGAATTTCTCCCTTAACGAAATTAATAACTATCTCCCCTTATTGAAGCGTTTTTTCCCTAATAAACCGATACCTTCCCCTCACTAAAAACCAATTTTTCCCTTTTACTGAAAACAATTTGTATTCACTTTACTGAAAGCGATGTCTTCCCCCTTACTGAAAGCGGTATGTTCCACAAATGAAAGCGAAATATTTCCCTTACTGTAAGCTATATCCACCCATACTAAAATCTATGACTTCCTCTTACTTAAAATCGATACCTTCACCTTATTGAATGCAATATCTTCACATTACTAAAATGGATGTCTTCCCCTTAATAAAACCGATGTGTTCCCTTTTACTAAAATCGATGTATTCCCCTTACTACAATCGATACCTTCCCCTTACTGAAATCGATATCTTCATCTTACTAAAATCGATATCTTCATCTTACTAAAACCGATGTCTTTACCTTACTAAAACCGATGTCTTTGCTTTTACTAAACTGAATACTTTCACCTTACTAAAACCGATGTCTTCACCTTACTAAAATCGATGTCTTTGCCTTTACTAAAATCGATACCTTCACCTAACTAAATACAATATCTTCAGGTTAATGACATTGATAAATTCACCTTACTAAAACCGATGTCTTCACCTTACTAAAATCGATGTCTTCGCTTTTACTAAAATCGATACCTTCACCTTACTTCTTCTTCTTCTTCTCTTTTCTTTTCCCTTCTTCTTCTTAAAGTGTCCCGTAGGTCTGCCAAGACATCGACGTCTTTGGCTCTCATTCTTCCGGGTTCTCTTTCCCCTCAGAGCTCATGTTAAATTTTTGATTGTCTTTCTGTTTGTTTCCACAGATTTTCCCAAATCCATAAACAGTTTCTCTAGCTTGTCAGCCCTGATTATATGGCCGAAAATTTTGAGCTGTCTTTTCTGAGGGTGTTGAAAAGGGATCTCTTGTTCCAGCCATTTCCATACTTTTTGCTTTTGTTTTTTTTTGTCCATGGATTTCATGTTTCTCCGGTGAACCACATTTCCATGCTTCTAGTCGCTGTTTGTGTCCTTGGCTGGTCACGCTACATCGTACGAAAAATGGACATACGTAGGCTCTCAAACATGGATTTTGTCTTGAGGCTTTCTTCTGTGGTAAAAATGCATTCATGTTGTTAAAAGTTGCCTTAGATTGACGATTTCTTTGATTTTGGTGTCACACTTGCCGTCTGGGGTGATAGTACGCAAGGTATTAAAAGGGTGTTTACTTGTTTTGATTCTCTCTCCTTTACAGGCTATGTTGCATTGTGGTATAACAGCTTTTTTGGGAGATCACCATGCATTCTGTCTTCTTTGATTGAGCTGTAATCCTTTTTTTCGCTTTCGTCTGTTACTGTTTGTTAAAATTTTTTGCAGCTTTCTTTAGAGTCGGCGATAAGGACTGGTCATTCATATCTCGGGTTTTGTTGATGTTGTGGCCACCTACACTAATTCCCTCATGATTCTCAATATTTCGTAGAATTGTTTCACTATATACATTAAATAAATCAGGCGAGAACACGCAGCCCTGCCTCACACCCCGACAGATATGAAGAAGTCCATCTACATTGCGATCCCTAAGAAACTGGGTACAGTTGAATGTGACCAACATCGTACAATCAGCCTGATGAGTCACCTCACCAAAGTTCTTTACGAATACTCATGAAGAGAATGAGAAATAAAATACTCCCAGAAATATCAGAAACGCAATTTGGATTCGTGGCAGACAAAGGCACCAGAAATGCAATCTTCGCATTGAAAACTCTCATGGAAAGATCCATCGAGATCCAGAAAGACCTGTACCTCTGCTTCATTGACTACTCAAAAGCGTTCAACAAAGTACGACACTCCGACTTGTGTGATATTCTGGCAGGGCTATACATCGACGGGAAAGATCTTCGAGTCCTCAGAAACATATATTGGGAACAGGAGGCAGCCATTAGAGTCGACAATGACATCACCTTACTAAATGCAATATTTTCACATTAATGACATTGATATCTTCACTTTACTAAAGGCGATACCTTCCCATGATTGAAAGCGGAATCTGTCTTCACCGTACTGTTCATGACTGTACTGTTCGTGACTATAGCTCGTGTATAGCTCTGACACTCATAAATGGGTTGATGGGTTCATTGTTATTGTAACTGCTTGGTTATGTTTTTGTTTTAAACCAAATTAGCCCGTGCACACACAGAAGGCACATGCAAAACATACAATGCAAACTCAATAAACTACCACAGCGAAACAAACAAAACACTATCACAGAAAGCTTGAAACAACTATTCTAAATCTTGGATAACTGTATTGTTGGATTTCTTCCAGAGAGTGAAAAGGAGAGGCGGACAGAAAGCTTCACCTTCACCCTGAACCAGTCAGGTGATGAGCACCTGTCTGTCACTACCTGCAGAATGCCTGACAAGGGCAGACAACTACGCTAGGGCCATTGCCCCCTCCTACACCGCGCAACAGACTGGAGGAAAGGAAAGGAAGAAAGAAAGCAAGAAAGGAAGAGAGAATGAATGAATGAATGAATGAATGAATGAATGAAGGAAGGAAAGAAGGAATAAAGGGAAAGGGAAAAAAGACCGACAGAAAGATAGAAAAAAAGAAAGAAAGAAAAAAAGAGAAGAAAGGCCGACAGACAGACAGAAAGAAAAACAGACAGAAGCCCAGAAAGAGAAGACAGAAAGAAAGAAAGACAAAAAAAAGGGGAAAAAAAGAAAGAAAAGAAAATAGAGAGAAAAAAAAGAAAGAAAAAAGAAAGACACGTGTCCTCATATCCCCTTATAATGACTGACAATATGAAAAAAAAAACAAAAAGAGGGGAAAAAAGAACGAAAGAAAAAAGAAACAAAACAAAAAAAGAATAAAAGGAAAAATGAAGAAAGGATTAACGAAAGAAAGAACACAGACGACATGATAACAGAACGAACAAGCGTGTACAAGTATACACAGAAAATACTGTTTAACTGAGACAACTGCTGGAGGTTCCGTTCATCTCCCCCTTCAGTGATGTGGGAAAAGAAAGGATCTGATAGAGAGAAGAAAGAAACAGAGACCAAAGAGACCCTTAATACACAAAGCCAAGTCTTGACATAATTCATCAAACTATCAGAGCACCAAAGACAGACAAGTACCTTAATGTACAAAGCCAAGTCTTGACCGAATTTATCAAATTATTAGAACAAACAAGACAGACAGTTCCTTAATGTACAAAGCCATCCCCTTTATAGGATTGATCAAACTATCACAGCACCAAAGACAGGCAGTGCTTTAACGTACAGAGCCAAGTCTTGATATGATTTATCAAATTGTTAGAACAACAAAGACAGACAGTTCCTTAATGTACAAATCCAAATGTTTATATCATTAGTCAAACTATTAGAACACCAAAGACAGGCAGTTCCTTGATGCACAAAGCCAGCTCTTGATAGAATTCATCCAACTATCAGAAAACCTAAGAGAAGCAGTACCTTAATGTACAAAGCCAAACGTGTATATGATTGGTCAAACTATTTGAACAACAATGACAGGCAGTTCCTTAACGCACAAAGCCAAGTCTTGATATAATCCACCCAACTATCAACACACCTGCTCTAGATGACCAATCAGCAGAGTGAGAGAACACGTTAACTGGCATGCAGCCACACGTTTACCTTCCTCGACACCTTTCTTCACAACCTCATCATATATTCCAAGTGGATTTGCCTGTACCAGATGTTATCCCCTAAGATAGTGTGACAACCCTCCCATTCTCTTTGTGTAAGGAATATGGTAGATAGTTACTTAAGTGAAGGCATTGCGTATGCTGCACTTGATCTGTGGAAAATGTCTGATGTTATCTTCATGTTGCAAAAGGGTGAGAGAGGAGGGAGATGGATAAAGAAAACATGGTGTAGTACTGATCTAGATCTTTACAGAAAACATCCACAGACAGCAGAAGGGTATAACCACCAAAAAGCCTCACGCTGTTATGGCATCGGGTCCTTATTCTTTTCCCAAAGGAGTACTAATCAATATCTCTATGTATTTTTTATTTTACTATGAGCTCTTATTAATCAGTAGGCACAGGTTTTTTTTAGTATGGTAACTCTTTTGACAATACAATAGTGTGTGAAGTGTTTCAGCCCTTAGATGTACGCTGCACTTGATGTTTATAGTTTGTATGCTGGTGTGCTGACATTGTCAGGTATACTCTGTTATTATTAACTTTGGTCCTAGTTGTGCTTTGAGCTGTGTATTGTTGTGTTACCTTCGGATAAGATCTGTTTGAATTGTTGGTCTAAGTCAGCACTTTAGCTATGATTGTGGAACATGCGTTTTCAGGAGCACAGTTGTAGGTACATGGAAAGACATAAGGCTATGGCAACGTCATAACAAAGATTACGTTAATTTATATTTCATTTTCTTCATTTTTAAACTCTGCTTCTTCCCTTCGAATTGTATTGTGGCCAAAGGCCGAGGTACAATACATTATTTCAGAGTCCAAAAGTTTTTCTCTCTCTCTCTCTCTCTCTCTCTCTCTCTCTCTCTCTCTCTCTCTCTCTCTCTCTATCTATCTATATATCTATCTATTATCTTCTATATATCCCCTCTCTCTTTTGTCTGTTTCGGGTGTGTATTTGTGCCTCTCTGTATCTGTCTCTGTCTGTGTGTGTGTGTGTGTGTCTCTCTCTCTCTCAAAGCTGTGAAGATGCAATCTGAAAGAAAGCAGGTGTCAAATGTGTGTCCTCTTAATGAAGGCTATTTGTGTGCTTTGTGCCTTGTTATGACGTGGAGAGAGCACTTAGCCGTCACAGGAAAATTGCAAAGCATTGTTCTGTTCAATAGAGAGAGAGAAATAGACAGACAGACAGACAGGCAGGCAGGCAAGCAGGCAGACAGACAAAACAAAAGGAAAGAGACAGACAGACAGACTGACATACAGGGACAGACGGACAGAGAGGAAAAAGTTGAGACAGACAGACACTCAAAACAGACACAAAGACAAGAAAACAAAACAGAAAACAAACAGAGACAGAGAGAGGCAGATAAAACAGAGATACAGAGACAGACAGAAGAGTTCCAGAAAACAAAGCCAAGCTAAGAAACGGTGTAGGCAGGACACGTGGTTAATTTACCGTGTGTTTTGTGCTGCTCTTGAGATGGCGCGCTCAGTTTCATCTGTCTCTATCTTTGTTCTACAAAGACAAACTTCACTCCTGCCTTGATAACTCAATGAGTAAGCCTGTGTTTCTTCAACATCGTTGTCCTCAGGGGCTGATGCTAGCCTAATCCCAATGCTAACAAGCCAACCAAACCACTCGGTTCAACCATTCTGATCAATCAGACTGCTCTCAAGATGGCAAAGGATCCCCTTCAGGTGATCGTTCTCTTATGAGTTTCTGTGTTTCTTGTGTTCACTTCTAGGGTTGTTTGCGTGGTCAAGTGTAAGTGTGTGTGTGTGTGTGTGTGTGTGTGTGTGCGTGTTTGTGCTCAAGTGTGTGTGTGTGTTTGTGATCAAGTGTGTGTGCGTTTGCTCAAGTGTGTGTGTTGTGTGCTCAGTGTGGTGTGTGCGTGTGCGTGTGTCTCTGTGTGTGTGTGTGTGGTGCTCAAGTGTGTGTGTGTGTTTGTGCTCAAGGGGGTTGTGTGTGTGTGTGGGGTGTGTGTGCTCAAGGTGTGTGTGTTGTGTGTGTGTGTGTGGTGTGTGTTTGTGCTTAAGTGTGTGTGTGTGTTTGTTCGTTTTTCAAGTTGTGTTGTGTGTGTATGTGTTGTGTGGGTTTTCAATTAAACTGCTTCCTATTCACAACACTTGGTTGGGTCAGTGTGAAGTGAATGTTTTTGGAGTGATAGCTTCCACTTTACTGAAATCAATTTCTCCTCCTTAACGAAATTAATAATTATCTCCCCCTTATCGAAAGCGATAATTTTCCCTTAATGAAAGCGATCCCTTCTCCTCACTGAAACCAATATCTTCCCTTTACTAAAAACGATTATATTCACTTTACTGAAAGCGCTGTCTTCTCCTTACTGAAGGCGGTATATTTCCCTTACTGAAAGCGATATATTCCACAACTGAAAGCGATATATTCCACAACTGAAAGCCATACGTTTCCCTTACTGTAAGCTATATCTCCCACTTACTGAAATCGATGACTTCCCCTTCCTTTAAATCGATACCTCCACCTTACTGAATGCAATATATTCACCTTACTAAAAATCGATGTCTTAACCTTACTAAAATCAATGTCTACACATGACTAAAATCGATGTCTTTACCTGACTAAAATCGATGTCTTCACCTTACTAAAATTGAAACTTTCCTCTTACTAAAATCGATGTCTTCGCTTTTACTAAAATTGATACCTTCACCTTACTGAATGCAATATCTTCACCTTACTAAAAATCGATGTCTTCATCTTACTAAATTCAATGTCTACACCTTACTAAAATCGATGTCTTTACCTGACTAAAATCGATACCTTCCCCTTACTAAAATCGATATCTTTGCTTTTACTAAAATCGATACCTTCACTTTACTAAATGAAATATCTTCAGGTTAATGACATTGATATCTTCACCTGACTAAAATCGATGTCTTCACCTGACTAGAATCGACACCTTCCCCTTTACTAAAAGTGATAACATCACATTACTGAATGCAATACCTTCACATTAATGACGCTGATACCTTCACTTTACTAAAGGCGATATCTTCCCCTGATTGAAAGCGGAATCTGTCTTCACCGTACTGTACGTGACTATAGCTCCTTGTATAGCTCCGACACTCATAAATGGAATGATGGGTTTATTGTTGTTGTAGCTGCTTGGTTATGTTTTTGTTTCAGACCAAATTATCCCATGCACACACAGAAGGGACATGCAAAACATAAATTGCAAAATCAATAAACTACCCCAGCGAAACAAACAAAACACTATCACAGAAAACTTGAAACAACTACTTTAAATCTTGGATAATTGTATTGTTGGATTTCTTACAGAGAGTGGAAAGGAGAGGCGGACAGAAAGCTTCCCTTCACCCTGAACCAGTCAGGTGATGAGCACCTGTCTGTCACTACCCGCAGAACGCCTGACAAAGGCAGACAACTGCTCTAGGGTCATTGCCCCCTCCTACACTGAAGAAAAGGCAAGAGGAAAGAAAAGAAAAAAGGGAGGCAGGCAGGAAGGAAGGAAAGAAAGGAAGACGAATGAATGAATGAATAAATGAATGAAAAAGGAAAGAAAAGAAGGAAGAAAGGAATGAAGGAAGGAAAAGAAATACCTAAAGAAAGAGAATTAAAGAAAAAAAAGAAGAAAGACCGACAGACAGCAAAAAAGAAATACTGACAGACAGAAATATAGAAAGAGAAGAAAGAAAATAAAGAAAGACACAAAAAACAGAAAAAAACAGAAAGACACAGAAGAAGAAAGAAAAAAAATTAAGACGCTTTGTCCTTAGGTACCTCATAAAGACTGACATTATGAGAACGAAAGAAAAGGAGAGAAAAGATTTAAAGAAAAAAAAGAAACAAAAGAAAGAAAGGAATAAAAGGAAAAAATGAAGAAAGGATTGACGAAAGAAAGAACACAAACGGCACGATAACAGAACGAACAAGCATGTACAAGTATACACAGAAAATACTGTTTAATTGAGAGAACGGCTGTAGGTTCAGTTCATCTCCCCCTTCAGTGATTTGGTAAAAGAAAGGATTTGATAGAGAGAAGAAAGAAAACACAGACAAAAGACCCTTAATACACAAAGCAAAGTCTTGATATGATTCATCAAACTATTAGAACAACAAAGACAGCCAGTACCGTAATACACAAACCCAAGTCTTGACAGAATTTATCAAATTATTAGAACAAACAAGACAGACAGTACAGGGCAAACCTTTATAGGATTGATCAAACTATCACACCACCAAAGATAGGTCAGTGCTTTAACGTACATAGCCAAGTCTTGATAGAATTCATCAAACTATCAGAATACCTAAGAGAGGCAGTACCTTAATGTACAAATGCAAACGTTTATATGATTGATCAAACTATTAGAACACCAAAGACAGGCAGTTCCTTGACACACAAAGCCAAGTCTTGATATAATTCATACAACTATCAACACACCTGCTCTAGATGACCAATCATCAGAGTGAGAGAACACGTCACCTGGCATACAGCCTCACGTTAACCTTCCTTGATACCTTCCTTCACAATCCCATCATATTTTCCAAGCGAATGTGCCTGTACCAGATGTTTTTCCCTAAGATAGTGTGACGAGGCTCTCACTCTCTTTGTGTCAAGTTTACTGTAGATAGTTGCTTAAGATGAGGAGGGCATGCTACACTTAATGTGTGGAAAATGCATGTGTTTATCTTCATGTTGCAATAGGGTTAGAGACGAGGGAGATGGGAAATAAACAAAACATCATGTAGTGATGATCTAGAACTCTACAGACAATTTCTACGGACAGCAAAAGGTCTTCCCAGAAAACGCCTCATTCTGGTACAGGCATCAAATCCTAGACTTTTTTTCCGGAGGAGAATTAGGCCACATCTCTATGCATTTTGTTTATTATGAGCTCTTATTAATCAGTAGGCACAGTTTTCAAGTATGGTAATTGTTTTGAAAATGCAATAGTACGTGAAGGGTTTCAGCTAGTAGATGTACGCTACGTGTAGTTTGTATGCTCGTGCGTTGACATTGTCTGGTCTAAGTCTGTTATTATCAACTTTGGTCCTAGTTGTGCTTTGAGCTGTGTGTTGTTGTGTTACCTTGAGCTAAGATGTGTTTGAATTGTTGGTCTAAGTCAGCACTTTATTTATGATTGTGGAACATGCGTTTTCAGGAGCTCAGTTTTAGGTACATAAAAAGGCATATGGTTATGGCAACGTCTTAACAAAGATTACGTTAAGTTCGACTCCATTTTTTTCATTTTTAAACCCTGTTTCTTCTCTTTGAATTGTATTGTGGCCAAAGGCCAAGGTAAAAAAAAGTAAAGTAAAGGAGTCCCATAACCTATAAGGTCATAGGGGAGCGAGGCGTCAGAGACCTCACTTCTCTAGGGGCCAGCATGTTGAGGGTGGCGCCCATCTCCTCTCCCTCGCTGCTTTACCTTCCCTGACCCTAAAGAGGGCAGGTACCCATTTACAGCTGGGTGAACTGGGGGACAGTACTGAAGCCAAGGTGCGCAAATGGTCACCCATCCAACTGGTAACCACGCTCGACGCTGCTTAACTTGGCTGGGGGAAAGCGAGTGCTCCGACCACTGAGCTATCCCGTCCCCGGCCAAGGTACAATACATTATTTCAGAGTCCAGAGTTCTCTCTCTATCTATATCTAGCTAGCTAGCTATCTCTGTCTCTCTGTGTATCTGTACCTCTCTCTGTATGTGTCCCTGTCTTTTTCTGTGTGTCTCTTTCAAAGCTGTGAAGATGCAATTTGAAAGAAAGCAGGTGTCAAATATGTGTCCTCTTAATGAAGGCTACTTGTGTGCTTTGTGCCTTGTTATGACGTGAAGGGAGCACTTAGCCGTCACAGGAAAATTGCAAAGCATTGTTTTGTTCAATCAGGCCATGAGTGTGAGAGCTGATTGATAAAGAAAGTTCTTGAGTGGGGTGAGAATGAGAGAGAGGGAGAGACGACAGACAGACAGACACGAGAGATAGATAGAGAGAGACAGACGGACAGACAGACAGACAGATAGGCAGATAGACAAGACAGAGACAGAACATAGAGACAGACAAAGAAAACAGAAACACAGACAGAGACAAGGAGAGAGAAATAGACAGACAGACAGACAAACAGACAGACAGACAGACAGACAGGCAGGAAGACAGACAGACAGACAGGCAGGCAGCAGGCAGACAGAAAAAAACAAAAGAAAGAGATAGAACAGACAGACTGACAGACAGAGACAGACGGACAGAGAGGAAGAGTGAGACAAAACAGACATTTAAAAAAGACACAAAGGGCAAAGAAAACACACAGAAAAATAAAAAGAGACAGAGAGAGGCAGATAGACAGAGATCAAAAGACAGACAGAAGAGTTCCCGAAACAAAGCCAATCTAAAAAAACGGTGTAGGCAGACACGTGGTTAATTGTCGTGTTTTTTTTGTGCTGCTCTTGAGATGGCGCGCTCAGAAACATTGTCCCTATCTTTTTTTCTACAAAAGACAAACTTCACTCTTGCTTTGATAACTCAATGAGTAAGCTCTGTGTTTCTTAAACAACGTTGTCCTCAGAGGCTGATGCTAGCCTAATCCCCACTGCTAACAAGCTAACCAAACCACTCGGCTTCAAGCCATTCTGATCAATCAGACTGCTCTCAAGAAGGCAAAGCATCCCCTTCAGGTGATCGTTCTCTTAATGAGTTCTTTTTTTCTTGCGTTCACTTCTAGGGTTGCGTGCGTGGTCAAGTGTAAGTGTGTGTGTGCGCGTGTGTGTGTGTAGTGGGTGTGTGTTGTGCGCGCGCGCGTTTGAGTGTGTGTGTTTGCTCAAATGTGTGTGTGTGTGTGTGCTCGCGCCCAAGTGTGTGTGCGTTTTCTCAAGTGTGTGTGTGTGTGTGTTAGTGTGTGTGTGCTCAAGTGTATGTGTGTTTGTGTGCGTGTGTGTTTGGTGTGCGTGTGTGTGTGTTTTGTGCTCAAGTGTGTGTGTGTGTGTGCTCAAGTGTGTGTGGTGTTTGTGCTCAAGTGGGGTGTGTGTGCTCAAGTGTGTGTGTGTGTGTGGGTCAAGTGTGGTGTGTGTGTGTGGTGGGGTGGTGTGTTTTGGTGTGTGTGTTTGTGCTCAAGTGTGTGTGCGTTTGCTCAAGTGTATGTGTGTGTGCTCAAGTGTATGTGTGTGCGTGTGCGTGTGTGTGTGTGTGTGTGTGTGTGTCAAGTGTTTGTGTTTTGTTTGTGCTCAAGTGCGTGTGTATGTGTGTGTGTTGTGTTTGTGTGTGCGTGCTCAATAAAGTGTGTGTGTGTGTGTATTTTCAATTAAAATGCTTCCTCTTCATAACGCTTGGTTGGGTCAGTGTGAAGTGGACGTTTTTGAAGTGATAGCTTCCACTTTATTGAAATCAATTTCTCCTCCTTAACGAAATTAATAACCATCTCACCCTTATCGAAAGAGATATTTTTCCCTTAATGAAAGCGTTACCTTCCCCTCACTGAAACCAATATCTTCCCTTTACTAAAAACGATGATATTCATTTTACTGAAAGCGCTGTCTTCCCCCTGACTAAAAGCGGTATGTTCCCCAACTGAAAGCGATATATTCCACAACTGAAAGCGATATGTTTCCCTTACTGTAAGCTATATCCCCCTTACTTAAATGGATCTCTTCCCTATACTAAAATCGATACGTCCATCTTACTGAATGCAATATCTTCACCTGACTAAAAATCGATGTCTTCACCTTACTAAAATCAATGTCTACACCTGACTAAATTCGATGTCTTTACCTGACTAAAATGGATGTTTTCTCTTTTACTAAAATCGATACCTTCACCTATCTAAATGCAATATCTTCAGGTTAATGACATTGATATCTTCACCTTACTAAAAATCAATGTCTTCACCTTTCTAAAATCGATACCTTCCCCTTTACTAAAAGTGATACCATCACATTACTGAATGCAATATTTTCACATTAATGACATTGATATCTTCACTTTACTAAAGGCGATACCTTCCAATGATTGAAAGCGGAATCTGTCTTCACCATACTGTTCGTGACTATAGCTCTGTGTATAGCTCTGACACTCATAAATGGAATGATGGGCTCATTGTCATTGTAGCTGCTTGGTTACGTTTTTGTTTCAGACCAAATTAGCCCATGCACACACAGAAGGGACATGCAAGACATACAATGCAAACTCGATAAACTTCCACAGCGAAACAAACAAAACACTATCACAGAAAGCTTGAAACAACTATTCTAAATCTTGGTATAATTGTATAGTTGGATTTCTTCCAGAGAGTGGAAAGGAGAGGCGGACAGAAAGCTTCCCTTCACCCCGAACCAGTCAGGTGATGAGCACCTGTCTGTCACTACCTGCAGAATGCCTGACAAGGGAAGACAACTGCTCTAGGGTCATTGCCCCTTCCTGCACCGTGGAAGAGACAGGAGGAAAGGAAAGGAAGAAGGGAGGAAGGGAGGAAGGAAGGAAGGAAAGGAAGAAAAGAAAGAAATAAACGAAGAAAGAAAGAAAAAAAGGGAAAGGGAAAGGGAAAAACAGAAAGACAGAAAAAAGAAAGGAAAATAGAATTAATGAATGAATGAATTAATTAATGAAGGGAAAGGGAAGGAAGGAATAATGGAAAAGGGAAAGGAAGGGTGAAGGAAAGAAAAAGAAAGACCGAAAGTAAGAAAGAAAGAAAGAATGAAAGAGAAGAAAGACCGACAGACAAAAAAAAGAAAAACAGACAGAGAAAGAAAGAAGAGAAGAAAGAAGGAAAGAAAGAAAGAAAGAAAGACGCGTGTCCTTAGGTATCCTCATAAAGACTGACATAAGAAAGAAAAAAAAAAGAGAGAGAAAAGAACGACAGAAAAAAAAAGAAATAAGGAATAAAAGGAAAAATGATAAACGGATTAACGAAAGAAAGAACACAAATGACACGATAACAGAACAATAAGCATGTACAAGTATACACAGAAAAGATTGTTTAACTGAGAGAACTGCTGGAGGTTCCGTTCATCTCCCCCTTCAGTGATTTGGGAAAAGAAAGGATCTGATAGAGAGAAGAAAGAAAACGCAGACCACAGACCCTGAATGCACAAAGCCAAGTATTGATACAATTTATCAAACTATTAGAACACCAAAGACAGACAAGTACCTTAATGTACAAAGCCAAACCTTGATAGGATTTATCAAATTATTAGAACAAACAAAACAGACAGTTCCTTGATGTACAAAGCCAAACCTTTATAGGATTGATCAAACTATCACAGCACCAAAGACAGGCAGTGTTTTAACATACAGAGCCAAGTCTTGATATGATTTATCAAAGTGTTAGAACAACCAAGACAGACAGTTCCTTAATGTACAAATCCAAACGTTTATAGGATTAGTCAAAGTATTAGAACACCAAAGACAGGCAGTTCCTTGATGCACAAAGCCAGCTCTTGATAGAATTCATCCAACTATCAGAAAACCTAAGAGAGGCAGTACCTTAATGTACAAATCCAGACGTTTATATGATTGGTCAAACTATTAGAACACCAATGGCAGGCAGTTTCTTAACGCACAAAGCCAAGTCTTGATAGAATCCATCCAACTATACAAACGTCTGCTCTGGATGATCAATCAGCAGAGTGAGAGAACACGTCACCTGGCATGCAGCCACACCTTAACCTTCCTTGACACCTTTCTTCACAACCTCATCATATATTCCAAGTGGATTTGCCTGTACCAGATTTTATCCCCTAAGATAGTGTGACAACCCTCCCATTGTCTGTGTGTAAGGAATATGGTAGATAGTTACTTAAGATAAGGCAGTATGTATGCTGCACTTGATCTGTGGAAAATGTCTGATGCTATCTCCATGTTGCAAAAGGGTGAGAGAGGAGGGAGATGGAGAAAGAAAACATGGTGTAGTACTGATCTAGAACGTTACAGACAATATCCACAAACAGCAGAAGGGTATACCCACAAAAGCCTCACGCTGGTATGGCATCGGGTCCTTATTCTTTTCCCAGAGGAGAACTAGTCAACATCTCTATGTATTTTTTGTTTATTATGAGCTCTTATTAATCAGTAGGCACAGTTTTTTAGTATGGTAACTCTTTTGGCAATACAACAGTGTGTGAAGTGTTTCAGCTGTTAAATGTACGCTGCACTTGATGTTTGTATGTTGTATGCTGGTGTGTTGACATTGTCAGGTATACTCTGTTATTATTAACTTTGGTCCTAGTTGTGCTTTGAGCTGTGTATTGTTGTGTTACCTTCGGATAAGATCTGTTTGAATTGTTGGTCTAAGTCAGCACTTTAGTCATAATTTTGGGACATGAGTTTTCAGGAGCTCAGTTGTAGGTACATGAACAAGCATAATGGTTATGGCAATGTCTTAAACTATGCTTCTTCCCTTTGAATTGGATTGTGGCCAAAGGCCAAGGTACAATAAATTATTTCAGAGTCCAGAGTTCTCTCTCGGTTTTTCCTCCCCTCCCTCTTCTTCTCTCTCTCTTCTCTCTCTCTCTCATCTCTCTCTCTTCTCTCCCCTCTTCTCTCTCTCTCTTCTCTCTCTCTCTCTCTCTTCTCTCGTACTATCTATCTATCTATCTATCTATCTTCTATTATTTTATCTATCTATCTATCTAACTATCTATCTAATCTATCTTCTTCTGTCTGTCTATCTATCATCTATCTATCTATCTATCTATCTATCTATCTGTCTGTCTGTCTGTCTATCTATCTATCTATCTATCTATCTATCTATCTATCTATCTATCGTTGTCTCTTTGTGTATCTGTGCCTCTATCTGTACCTGTCTCTGTCTTTTTCTGTGTCTCTCTCTCAAAGCTGTGAAGATGCAATCTGAAAGAAAGCAGGTGTCAAATGTGTGTCCTCTTAATGAAGGCTACTTGTGTGCTTTGTGCATTGTTATGACGTGGAGAGAGCACTTAGCCTTCACAGGACAATTGCAAAGCATTGTTCTGTTCAATCAGCCCAGCGAGAGCTGGGGTAATAATGAAAGTTCTGGGTGAGAGAGAATGAGAGAGAGGGAGAGAAAGAGACAGACGGACAGACAGACAGACAGATAGGCAGATAGACAGAGACAGAGACAGAAAATAAGGGCAAACACAGAAAACAGAAACACGGACACAGAGGGAAAAAAAGAGACATAGAGAAGAAATAGACAGACAGACAGACAGACAGGCAGGCAGGCAGGGGAGGCAAGCAGGCAGAGTGACAAAACGAAAAAGAGAGAGACAGACAGACAGACCTGACAGAAAGAGACAGACGGACAGAGAGGGAAGAGTCAGACAGACAGACATTCACACAGACACAAAGACAAAAAAAACACAGAAGAAGAAAAAAACAGAGACAGAGAGAGGCAGTTTGAGAGAGATACAGAGACAGACAGAAGAGTTCCAGAAACAAAGCCAAGCTAAGAAACGGTGTAGGCAGGACACGTGGTTAATTGCTGTGTGTTTTGTGCTGCTCTTGAGATGGCGCGCTCAGATCATCTGTCTCTATCTTTGTTCTACAAAGACAAACTTCACTCTTGCTTTGATAACTCAATGAGTAAGCCCTGTGTTTCTTCAACACCGTTGTCCTCAGAGGCTGATGCTAGCCTAATCCCCACTGCTAACAAGCCAACCAAACCACTCGGCTTCAAGGTGTTCTGATCAATCAGACTGCTCTCAAGATGGCAAAGCATGTCCTTCAGGTGATCATTCTCTTAATGAGTTTTTTGTTTCTTATTTTCACTTTTAGGGTTGTGTGCTCGAGTGTAAATGTGTGTGTGTGTGTGTCTTCAAGTGAGTGTGTGTGTTGTGGTTTTTAAATGTGTGTTTTGTGTGTGTGTGTGTGTGTGTGTGTGTGGTGTGTGCTCAAGTGTGTGTGTGTGCTCAAGTGTGTGTGTGTTTTGTGCTCAAGTGTGTGTATGT
>CM054153.1:58663701-58676582 GCA_028751875.1 Rapana venosa | reverse complement strand
GGATAGCCTGGTGGTTAGGTGATGTATTCGAGATCTGCTACCCCGGGTTCGAATATCGATCAAGAGCATTTTTCATCTGGAGTTAACATCAGTGCCGACTCCACTTTCCCCTTCGTCTCGTCCTTCGGATGAGACTATAAACCGAGGCCCCGTGTGCGAACGCACGCAGAACATCTTGCGCACACGTTAAAACATGTTCCGATTTTCGGAAGAGTAGGCCATTGTATGCTGGTGGGAACGGATGACAAAATTGGCAAAAGTGCATGCACACGAGACTGGATGAAAAAAACCAATAACACATGAGTGCTTATTCCATTATCCTCGAAATTAAAGAATAAAATAAAATATACAAAAAACACCGCCTAAAACGTCGCCCATTTTCCAACCAAAAATCACTCAGACAGCCCGCTGTCTGCTAAGTGCTATACACAGTCAGTCTGGCACCACTGCACCCCGCTGCCTGCCCCGTGTGTTCGGAACTCCTCCTGCAGTTCTGGCACCCGCTTCCTTCCTTCAGTCTGCAGTTCTATCTGTCGGCCTTTAACTGTCCACTTCAGCTGCCAGGATGTAACCCCGAGTGTTGCTGGAGAAAAAGAGGAGACGAGAAGTGGACTTCATGACAGAGACAGACTTCCTTCTGTTCTGAGGGGATGGGCCGGGGTGTTTTCAAGCAGTGTAATCAGCACAGTTGGACTTGATGGAACTATTCATTGTTACTGGTTGCATGACTGTGTAAGAATGAGTTGAGTGCAAGCGCTTTGATTTGTCTGTGCAAGATAGAGCGATATATAAATTCCATAATAATAATAATAATGATGATAATAATGATAATAATAATAATAATAATATTAATATTGTTATTATTATTATTATTATTATTATTAATTATCCGCAACATTATAACTCCTCCTTAGAAATGGGCTACGATATCCTGGACTGGTTTGTACGTGTAGAAAGTGGCGCTTATGACGGCAACATCGTTAACTTGAAACGAGACTTGTTTGAAGTGAGTGGGAAACATGCTTAGAGAACTGTGCGTGAAGAGATCTTCCCCTTCAGATGTGCACTCATTCGCATAATATAAACACAACACTGCGCGCACACTTACGCACGCACGCACACACACACACACACACACACACACACACACACACACACACACACACACACGCACATACACACAACACACAACACACATACAGTACATACAAATAAACATATGTAAAGTATCACATTGTATCAGACTAAATATTTGTTTTCAGGGCAACTATTTTCTTTAATGTGCTATCCTCTGATTTCTGAGGATTTTGTGAAACACTTCACTATTTCCAGTACGATGTGTATAACTCATACATAAGTGCGACCTCTCTTTTTCTCTTTCTATCTATATCTCTGTCTCTGTCTCTCTCTGTCTCCCTCTGTCTCTCTCTCTCTCTCTCGCCAAACATCCCTTATAACAGCTGCGACAAATGTGTACAACATATTTAACGTGAGAGACATTGCACAAACCTTGAAAGAAAGACGATACAGAGTTAACATCAATGCAATGGTACACACCATTGATACACCTGACATCATGTTGTAGGAAACAGGAGGACTCTCTGTTCAGTTTTGTGGTGCCTCCAACACAGACGACCAAGACTTCTGAGCACCGAGTTCCACAGAGCAAAAAGCAGAGCACACAGGGTCTGGGCAAGGTGTCCCCCTGGTCAGATTTCAGACAGCAGTGGTCAGTGGAGAGCGAAGTGCTAGCAGCCAGGTCCGCGCTTTACGCTCACCAGAAGCTATGTGTGGTCTGATCCAGTTGTGCCTTGGTGAGAACAGCTGTGTGCCGAGACCATCACACCGCTTGTGGGGTTTCCTTTGGAATGAGCATGACTGCGACTGTCCGTCGTGGTGTCCTTGTTAATAACTTGCAACCCTGTTGCTGTTGCTGGGTGCCAGAGCTATGAGGCAAACACCTCTCTGTCTCTGTCTCTCTCGATAGAGAGATAGATAGTTAGATAGATAGATAGATAGATAGATAGATAGATATATAGATATATAGATAGATGTGTGTGTGTGTGTGTGTGCGTGTGTGCACTCAGCGACACATGACTACACTGCACGTGATTGACAAGCTATGGTAGGATCTATTTACTCTTGAAAAAACCTTGTTTGCTATAGGGAGTGCACAGGAGAATACCTGTCGAGATACGGCATTTGCATACTAGACAATGAGAGCTATCAAGGTGTACCTCCATCTATACATGCATTAGGTTCACCACTGTTGTTTCCATGTCATTGCATGCACGCTACAACAGACGCTGGTCCTCGGAGTCAAAGCGCCAGAGAGACACAGCTTGATAACGGTAAGCTTTGTTGGTTTAATATATATGAAATGTATGCAGAGGTAGGAGAGCAGGAGTTAACGGGAAAGAAGGAGAAACAGTCGTGTACACCGTTTTAAAAAGCAAAGGAAAGAAAGCAACGAACACAATGGGAAACATACGAAAGAAATATGCAGAGAAAAACGAAACAGAAAAGCAACCCTTCCTATTATGATTTCAAAAGCTGATCAGAAACAGACAACAGCCTGGCAGCGAAAACTGTTCTCCAGTCAGCCTGAATTCAGACAGTGTGCCCAAGTTTCTGCTGTTGAGAAAATAATGCAAAAATGTGATTGCAATCGATATTATCTAAGGAAACAAAAATCACACCAGACACTGGGATTGCATCACTGAAATGATAAAGTAAACAAACAAGCAAAAGGAATTCCAGAAATGGAACTATGTGGTGCATCCCTGCCATCCAGGGCTTGTCTTTCTGTCTGAATGTTGGGCTGCTCTCATTGAGAAGAACAAGACGCCACTTTTGCTGCATCACACTTCTTTTTTGGTTATTTGTTCTTCAGTTTGTCCTGCCTGCCATACAGCTTGACATGTTTCTGTGACATGGTTTCAGCTTTATTTTACATGTGTTTGTTGCATTTTATCTTGTTGTCTTTGTTATTTTTATTTCATTGTCTGAAGTTTTTGCGTTTCTTTCTTGCTTTTAGCTTTGTTTTGTTGATGCCAGTTTTCTTTGGTTTAAACAACAAACAAAATATTGTGCTATACAAAAGTGTCTCTCAGCTGAACACAGAAACCTTCAGCTTGCCTTTCTGGCTATTTTATTTGCACACGAACAACAATACGCGCACCTTTTTAAAAAACGTAAATGGCTTTTTTACCCATGAGCAAGATACCATGTGCGTGTGTTCACACACACACACACACGTCAGTTTACAGTCCACCTAAAGGACTTGCTACGTTATGGGCAAGTACCGATGTTAACTCAAGGAAAAAGAAACATCCTCTACCGGACACTATAACGGTAGAATCCCCCCCCCCCCCCCCCCCCTATGATCATCATCACTTCATTCTAACCACTAGGCTTCTTTATCTAGTTTCTTTAAGGTCATTAGGTTAATCCCTTTGTTACCACGACTTAACAATCCAGGCTTCTTTATCTAGTTTATTTAAGGTCATTAGGCTATTCCAGACAGTCACAGTAAACAAGATTCAGTCAGTACCTGCAAGATTGGAATGTGGAGTTCCACAGGGATCTGTTCTGGGCCCTGTTCTTTTTACCCTCTACACTGCTCCACTGTCACATATAATTAACCGCCATCAGATCAACCATCATTTTTATGCAGATGACTCTCAGATTCTAAGCAGCGACACTCCTGAAAATCTGCCTTCTCTCTTTACAAATATGGCCCACTGCTTTCAAGATATCCAAAATTGGATGATACAGAACAAATTACAGCTAAATGCAGATAAAACAGAAACCATGCTTGTAGGGATCAAACACAAACTCTCTTCCATCACAACAGCTTCAATACAACTTGGAAATGCATCAGTCCCTTTATCCACTGCTGTGAAGTATCTAGGGGTCATTATTGACAACACACTCTCTATGCAAAAATTCATCACTCAGACCTGCCAGTCCTGCTACTATCAATTACGACGTATTAGTGCAATTCGAAAGTACCTGTCCACAGATGCAACATCCAAACTTGTTGCGTCTCCCATTCTTTCACGTCTGGACTATTGCAACTCTCTGTTGGCTGGTCTGCCAGCATCATCAATCCAATTCCTTCAACGTATACAAAACTCTGCAACTCGTCTAATCCTCAGAAAGAAAAAATCTGAGCACATTACCCCTCTCTTGCAATCTCTCCACTTGCTGCCTGTGCCACAAATAATAAACTATAAGATCTATTTCCTCTGTTACAAATGTCTCCACAAAACAGCACCCGCCTACCTCTGTGAATGTCTTCACTTGTACACTCCTTCTCGTTCTCTCCGCTCTGCTGCAGATACCTTGTGCTTAAGAATACCTAGATTCAACCAATCCACCATCGGCCAGCGCTCTTTCTCTATTTCTGGTCCATTGATGTGGAATGATATCCCTCTCTCTCTCCGCCGAAAGCCTTCTTATGACACTTTTAGATCCAGTCTCAAGACATATTTATTTCAAACCTAAGATTTTCCTCTCCTGCCTCATCTCATAGTTTTTCCCTGCCTTCAACAGCCAAGATTCTATTGCCCTGCCAGGGTGTGTGACCTCTGTGTGTGTGTGTGTGTGTGTGTGTGTGTGTGTGTGTGTGCGTGTGTGTGTGTGCGTGTGTGTGTGTGCATGTGTGTACATTTGGACTTGATGGAACTATTGCTTGTCACTGGTTGTATGACTGTGTAAGAATGAGTTGAGTGCAAGCGCTTTGATTTGTCTCTGCAAGATATAGCGCTATATACATTCCATTTATTATTATTATTATTCCCTCTGTTACCACGACTTAACAATCTAGGCTTCTTTATCTAGTTTCTTTAAGGTCATTAGGCTATTCCCTCTGTTACCACGACTTAACAATCTAGGCTTCTTTATCTAGTTTCTTTAAGGTCATTAGGCTATTTTCTCTGTTACCACGACTTAACAATGCAGGCTTCTTTATCTAGTTTCTTTACGGTCATTAGGCTATTCCCTCTGTTACCACGACTTAACAATGCAGGCTTCTTTATCTAGTTTCTTTAAGGTCATTAGGCTATTTTCTCTGTTACCACGACTTAACAATGCAGGCTTCTTTATCTAGTTTCTTTAAGGTCATTAGGCTATTCCCCTTGTTACCACGACTTAACAATGCAGGCTTCTTTATCTAGTTTCTTTAAGGTCATTAGGCTATCCCCTTGTTACCACGACTTAACAATCAAGGCTTCTTTATCTAGTTTCTTTAAGGTCATTAGGCTATCCCCTTGTTACCGCACCAATTAACAATCCAGGCTATTTTTTTTCTAGTTTCTTTCTACTGCATGTGCTACTGTCTTTAGCTCCTTGCATCTACTAGGCTGTGTTGCCTAGTTTCTTTCAGCTTATGATTTTGCCCTCGTCATGGCTGCAATTCAAGGTTTAGCCTGAAAAGTAGCTATCGAGTTAAACATTGTTGTCAATATGTTTTTCCCGGACATTACTGGTCAATATTCACTTTTCCTTTATGATTCAAGGCAATCATATTTCGATTACATAAATTGCTATAATTATTGTCACCGTGTGTTTGTTGCAGATGTAAAAGAAAGACGGGAGGAGATGGAGGAAAGACGGGAAGGAGGCAGACAGAAAGGAAGGAAGGAAGGAAGGAAGGAAAGAATCAGTGGCCTGAAAGAAGTGGCGGCCAGCTATGCACTCAGCAACCTCATTGGACTTTGAAATGGGAAAGCCAACATGGTGAAGCTGCTTGGAAAAATACCTTACTTTCCCAAACAAGGAAGCGGGATAAAATTACACAACCTGCACGCGCACACACACACACACACACACACACAGCAAAGGCAGACACAGACAGACAGACAAGAAAAACGGTGAAAATCTCTTCCCTGCTCCTGCATCCTATCTAATGCTGATTGATCGTCACCTAGCGCCTGAACTTTAAGCTGTGCAAGCTGTGCAGAGAGAGAGAGAGAGAGAGAAAGGTGAGAAGCGATAGAAGAGAGATGCACAGCGAGAGTGGAAGTGGATGAGAGAGAGAGAGAGAGAGAGGAGAGAGAGAGAGAGAGAGAGAGAGAGTGGAGAGAGAGAGAGAGAGAGTGAGAGAGAGAGAGAGAGAGAGGGGTGAGAGAGAGAGAGAGAGAGAGTGGATGGAGAGAGAGAGAGAGAGAGGTGGAGAGAGGAGAGAGAGGAGGTGGAGAGAGAGAGAGAGAGGTGGAGAGAGAGAGAGAGAGAGAGGTGGAGAGAGAGAGAGAGAGGTGGAGAGAGAGAGAGAGAGAGAGGTGGAGAGAGAGAGAGAGAGAGAGGTGGAGAGAGGAGAGAGAGAGGTGGAAGAGAGAGAGAGGTGGAGAGAGAGAGAGAGGAGAGAGAAGAGAGAGAGAGGTGGAGAGGAGAGAGAGAGAGAGAGGTGGAGAGAGAGAGAGAGAGAGAGGTGGAGAGAGAGAGAGAGAGAGAGAGAGAGGTGGAGAGAGAGAGAGAGAGAGAGAGAGAGAGGTGGAGAGAGAGAGAGAGAGAGAGAGAGAGAGAGAGAGAGACTCTTTTCAGACTTTGTCAGTTTCTAATCAATGAAACCTTTAAAGCTGTTCGGTACAGAAAAACAAGGTATTACCAAGGATTCACGAAACCTGCACCCTCTTCGCAAGTCATTTTAGAGACGCTACCTGCTGGGAACAGATGTCTCGTTGGTGATGGCAAGCAGCCATAAGGTTATGGCAATCGCCTAGAACCAAACTAGTTGTCTGCTTAGGGGCAGTAAGGTCAAACCCCGGCTGCATCTGGTGAATTCATTTTCGAGTTATTTCATTTTTCACTTTAGACAATGTGCAGGCATCTCAGAATGTCCTTTTCTTTATCGTATAAATGCGTGCATCAAATACACACACTGAACATCTTGGATTTATGTCAGATTAACCACAGCAGTTACAGTTGAATCAGTTCGGCCATGTTTGTCCTACTTTCGAATTTTGCTTTGCAGGGAAGACAGGGGCCTGTCAGTATAAATAACAATAAATTGTGTTTGAGAAATTCCCTCTTTTCTATCTTTGTCTGTGTTTCTGCTTTGTTCTGTTTTTTCCCTATCACCCTCTTCTTGTCTATTTTCTGCCTTCTTGCTTTATTTTAATAATATTAATAACAATAATAATAATAATAATAATAATAATAATAATAATAATGATAATAATAATAGTGATAATAATAGTAATCATAATAATAATAACATACTAATAATAATATTAATGTATGGAATTTACATAGCGCTGAATCTTGTAAAGCAAGAAATCAAAGCGCTCAGATGACTTTTTAAAAAAATGTAAGCGTGTGTATGCAGTTTTGTAAATTTTGTCATCTGCTCCCACCGGCACACAATGGGCTACTCTTTCGAACAGCGGAACAGGATTTAACGTGTGCGCAAGATGTTCTGCATGCGTTCGCACACGGGGCCTCGGTTTATAGTCTCATCCGAAGGACATTTTCCTGCTTTTCTTCCAAGAAGACTTACAAGATAACAATTCTCTTCTACATCGAAGTCGGATGTGTTGGGCTGGAATTGTCAGGCGCTTAATGCAACGTAACGCATTTTCGCGCATTTGACAGACAGCAAAAAATGACTGTCTGAGAGTTTGACGAAGAATGAAAATTTTCCTCCTGAAAAATTGTGTCATGCAGTTGGATATTTTCAACACAATGTACTTGTCCATATCTGTTCTTTTATCTGACATCTAGAGTAAGGAGAAAAACCGTTAATGACACTAAAAACAGATCTTTTACATAGTTTGTTATGAATTATTTGTTTTACATTAATGCGCAGCTGGGCAGTCATTCTAACCTGTCACCAGATCAGGATTCTGACACGTCTACTCCGTCCACAGTCATCCATCCCACTGACATGACCACAGCGACTTTACTCCTGTCACACTCCCCATACACCAGTCTATTAACTTAGCCTGGAGACAACTACAAGACTCTATACACTCAACACCTGACAGTCACTGCAGGGTCCGGGTTTCTCTCTGCTAAGGGATGGGCTCCACCAGATTCCACTTGTCCACGACACACTTCCTGATAACTTCAGTGCAGTGCACCAAAGACTGCTAAAGAAGGAAGTGAAGTTAACAGAGGTGAAGTGAAGTGAAGTGAAGAGAAGTGAAGTGTGATGTCCATTGTCTGACCAACATCAGGACAATGCCTCTCAAAGTCCAGTCCTCTCTATCTCTCTTTCTCAAGCATCCTATCAACACGTCACGTCTGTCAGCTCAATCTGGGCTGGTATCGATGTTATTCTGACAGAGGTGTGTGTGTGTGTGTGTGTGTGTGATTCAGATTCAGATTCAGATTCTGAATATGTTATTGCCATTTAAGTCAAGTAGACTTATTTGACACAACAACAAAACAAGCAAACATCAGTTATAATCATCTCTTTGACTAAAATTGATGTACACTAAAGCATGTTGCATTTTACTTCTCATTTTCTCTTTTCTAAAAACATTCATACACATATTTGAGATATCTGCTTGATAGATATTAACTGTGATTATGTCACTTAATTTATCTATACAAATGTTACGTTTTTTGTCTTTGGTTGTAATTTTTAATAACAAATTGTTTCTGAGTTCATCATATGAGATACATTCATCAAGTAAATGAAATTCATCTTCTATATTGTTACACCATCTACATTTTCTGTCCACTCTAGATATATTTTGGTGCCTCCCTTTCTCTATCATTAAATTGTGACAGCTTATGCGAAATTTACAATACGTCTTCTTATGGGGTTTGTTTTCATATTTTGCTAAGTATGGTTCCAGTCTGTATTCTTTGGTAGCAAAATCGTAAAATTTTAGTTTTGCAAACTCTTTCTTCTGGTAGATCCTAAATGTTTTATACATGTCCTCAAGCTTTCTTTGAACAACATAACTCAACCGATGAACATCAAGAGTACTTTGGTTCGTCCAGACATGTTTGAATCCAATTGTGTAAAGAATATTTTTTACTGTGTTGATCCATTTATCGGATGTATTCGTCTGATACAAATAATCGAATACTATTCTAATATAAGAGTTTGGTTTTGAAATCTGTCAAAGGAATCCAAAACGATATTATCTGGCATATGATTTTAAAGGTCAGTGGAAATCTTCCTAATTAACCCAAAGTGGGTAGTATTAATGCTTTTTTATAAACTCCTAGCATTTGTTTACAAAATTTTACATGAAAATTCTCATGCAAAAATTGATTTGATAAGCATTTCTTGAACAGTTTATCAATATGAATTTCTGTCTCCCCATGAAAACAAAAAGGCAACCAAACTTCTGCTTCATAGGTTAAGATAGGAGTTATCAGTGCGTCGAATAGACGCATTATTATAGTAAGTTTTAAATTTTGTCCATGAATTGCTCTTTTAAAGGCATACATTGCTTTGTTTCCTTGTTTTACTAAATGTTCTTGTGTTGTTTTAAACTTCCCGTTTTGATGAAGAACGACACGTAGATATTTATAAGTTTCTACTATTTCAATTACATGCTCTCCACATTTAATATGAATAGGAATTTTAGGAGGTGATCTCGTAAAGACTATTACCTTTGTTTTTGTTTTGTTTATCTTTAAACACCAATTGGAACAGTATTCATGCAGTTGTTTTAGTTTAGTTTGAAGACCTACTTTGGTTGTGGATAATAGTGTGTGTGTGTGTATGTGTGGGTGTGTGTGTGTGTGTGTGTGGTGAAGCGATGTGAAGTGACCAGAGAGGGAAGGAAGGAGAGGGGCTGTGTGCTGTCTGTCAGGGACTGTGGTCCTCCTCAGGCAGGAGAGGAGAGAGAGGTCTGGTTTCGGGAGGGTTGGGGGGGGGGGGGGGGTGTGAGAGATGGGAAGACAGTGATTCGGGGACACTTGTTGGAACAGCTGCTTTCTGTGTCTGTCACTGTCTGTTGTTTGGAGTGTTAGGTTCTTGTCTCTCTCTCTCTGTCTTTGTCTCTCCCTGTTTCTCTCTCTGTCTCCCTCTCTCTCTCCGTCGCTGTCTATCCCTGTGTCTATATCTCTTCCTATCCCCTCCCTCGTTCCCTTCCTCCCTTCCCCCTCTTCCTCTCCTCTCTCTCTCTTCTCTCTCTCTCTCTCTCTCTCTCTCTCTCTCTCTCTCTCTCTCTCTCTCTCTCTCTCTCTCTCTCTCTCTTTCTCTCTCTCTTGATTGAGGAAGGGACGGCTGGTAAAAAGATAGGGAGATAGGCAGATAGACAGCCAGACAGATAGGCAGTGAATAATCACGTGCAGTATAATCACATGTTAACCACTGTCTGTTGCAGGAAACGCTATATATGCAGCCTCTACAGTCTCCCAGTAGTGTAAGCTCACTACTAGACCCTGGGAGACAGCCCCTCAGGGCATACAGCTTCCCTTATTAGTGTCATCGGGTTATGCATACTCCTCATGTCTTCAACAGGCAGACTAACAGACATAATGATACGAACACACACACACACATACATACATACACACACTACAGATGACAAAATTTTCAAAACTGCATACACACTGGGACCGGATGCTTCGAAAAGCATGTGTGCTTATTCCAGTATCGAAATAAACGAATAAAATAAAATAATACAAAATAGCATACACACCCGCAAACACACACACGCACACACTCACACACACACACACACACACACACATACACACACACACAAACACACACACACACACGGACGCAGCTTTTCGGCTACATTTCTCCGTGTTTGCCAACACGATGACAACCATTACTGTAAAACCGTTCTAGCAGTTTTTAGGAGAAAGGGCAGGAGGTGGCCACCAAAGCCAGAGAATAAACAGGAAGAATCAGATATGGGGAACACCTGTCAGCTACTGCCCACTGATTCTACCCCTCCACCCTAACAAAATAATAATAATAATAATAATAATAATAATAATAATAATAATAATAATAATAATGTATGGTATTTATATGGCGCTGAATCTTGTAAAGCAAGAAATCAAAGCGCTCAGATGACATGATTTTTTTTTTTTTTTTACTTATTTTTTAAAATATTATTATATATCGAGGATAATGGAATAAGCACTCAGGTGCTTTTTTTTTACATCCAGTACCTGTGTGTATGCGATTTTCTAAATTTTGTCATCTGTTCCCACCGGCACATAATGGCCTACTCTTCGAAAAGCGGAATAAGATTTAACGTGTGCGCAAGATGTTCTGTATGCGTTCGCACACGGCGCCTTGGTTTATAGTCTCATCCGAAGGACATCCCATCCCCTCTGAAAATAGAGGGCCGAAGAAGATTGTCAGTTACAGGACGGTGTCAACTGATTCATGTACAGCCCCAGCCCTGTCTGTCAGCTGTGGAAGAGGCTGTTGCAGCAATAACGCCTGCTGTCTGCTGTTGTTTCTGCTGTCTGTCAGCTGTGGAAGAGGCTGTTGCAGCAATAACGCCTGCTGTCTGCTGTTGTTTCTGCTGTCTGTCAGCTGTGGAAGAGGCTGTTGCAGCAATAACGCCTGCTGTCTGCTGTTGTTTCTGCTGTCTGTCAGCTGTGGAAGAGGTGGCTGTTGTAGCAATAACGGCTGCTGTCTGCTGTTGTTTCTTCTGTCTGTCTAGGTCCCCCCCCCCTCCCTCCCTCTGCCCTGGCCTGACGTCACAGCTGTGGTCAGTCAGGGATTCGGACAGTGCACGGCCTGGCTTCAGGGACCAGGTCTGGCTGACCTCCTGGTGCTGCTGTGGGGGTCAGTGTTCATGTGTGGGGAAGTCAGGGAAATGTATGCATGAACATTAGTTTGTAGACTGATAGATATGAAAGCAAATATGCATAGAAACAGATATGTTAAGAAAAAACATATTAAAGATGACAGGCAACAACAGCAAACGGCCCAATGTTTAGGGTGAAAGGTAAAGAGGGGGCACACACTATGTGCTGAAGACCCTGACACCCCCTCCATCATCGTGCAATGAAAAACCTCTCTGTGGCTGTGACGCCATCAGTCATTGTCTGAAGGGGACACTTTCCAGCCATAGCGCTATCGTTGGACAGAGGAGCCAAGTTGGTTGAACGTCTGTCAGACTTGTGACCTGACTACTAATGAGACACGGGTTTGAGTCTTGGCTGATGTGTCTGTTGGAGAGGCTTTCATTCCCCATCTTCATAATGCTATTGGTTCAGATTCTACTCTCCTGTAAGTCTAACAGATGATAACAAGATTCCATGTGTTAACGCACACACAATTTTATGTGCACACCCTAAAACCCCATCTGTCTGCCTCAGAAAGTGACAGTTATGGCCGGTGGTATGGAGACATGGGCATACCCAGCATGCAATGTGACACCCGAAGAGGAACAAGCTCTAACAGTTGCAGCATTCCCAAGACACTGCTATCAATGGGATGTCCCCATGTACCTTCAAGGAGTTAAGGTCAGGACTGCTCATTCTGACAGAGAGTTCTTGGAACTAGCTGGGTTCGGCTGTGTGGTAGTTTACGTAGCTATGAGTGGCATGCCAGTATGATTTTGGTCACATATTACACAGAACAATAAGTTGAATATGAACTTGTAAAAAAAAAGTTCTCAACTTGCCAAAGTGCAAGGGTGGGTAACAAAAGTATATTTAAAACAAAGCCCTATTTTCTCTCGGTTTTATCATAACTTCACCAGAACAGCGACTATAGAGGAAATGAATATGATTTCAATGTATGTACACAAATCGATCTTGAAAGAAAATGATGTACGAAAAGTCGCTAGTTATTTCTGAAGCTAAAGAAGAAGACTAAACTGAACTAGTACGTACACAGTAGGCTGCCACTACGATTCCAAGTCTGAGGCAATCAATGTCAAATGCCGCCACTCTCTTCACCCACATCATTGGCATTTTCTAAGGGAGACGTATGA
>CM054153.1:58653701-58658701 GCA_028751875.1 Rapana venosa | reverse complement strand
CTCTCCTTTGGAAGGAAAAATGAAAACAAAGACAAAGCTATAAGTGGGCAGACAAAAGGTGCAACAACTGCAAAAGCTGATGGTGTAAACTGTGACTTGTATTAAAGTCAGGGAATGGGTTATGGACCTATCTACAATAGCATCATGTCATGCTAACCTACAAACATTCCTCTATTCGGCAAGGCCCAATTTTCTGTGTCTTAATCTATCCACCGATCTTGAATTGGACATGCACACAACGCCACTTGCTTCGCATTTAAAAAGTTGTATTTTCCAAAGCGGGTTCTACATTGTTTAGGCATTTTGCTGATGCTGGGGGTAAAGAGAGAGAGGACAGCAGGGAGGGGTGAGAGAGAGAGAGAAGCAACACTGCTAGCAGCAGCACTCACGGCAGTCTTGTGGCTTAAGGAGTGAAACGAAGCAAGTGTTATTGCAAAAGTTAGCTGTTTGTCTCTTAGCCTAACGCGGGACCAAGGGGGAAGGAAGAGAGAGCGA
This sequence comes from Rapana venosa, assembly GCA_028751875.1. Lineage (NCBI taxonomy): Eukaryota > Metazoa > Mollusca > Gastropoda > Neogastropoda > Muricidae > Rapana > Rapana venosa. The sequence continues at coordinate 58,658,206 of CM054153.1, read as the reverse complement.
GAGAGAGAGAGAGAGAGAGAGAGAGAGAGAGAGAGAGAGAGAGAGAGAGAGAGAGAGAGAGAGAGAGGATGAAGACATAGAGACATGCAATGAGAGAAACAGAGATGGTATGAGTCAAGTCAAGCCAAGTAAAGTCAAGGAGAGAGAGAGAGAGAGAGTGAGATAGAGAGAGAGAGAGTGAGAGAGAGAGAGAGAGAGAGAGAGAGAGAGAGAGAGAAGACTTAGAGACATGCAAAGAGAGAAACAGAGATGGTATGAGTCAGTCAGCAAGTAAAGTCAGAGAGAGAGAGAGAGAGAGAGAGAGAGAGGAGAGAGATAGAGAAGAGAGAGAGAGAGAGCAGAGAGGTAGAGAGAGAGAGAGAGAGAGAGAGAGAGAGAGAGAGAGCAGAGAGATGAAGACATAGAGACATGCAATGAGAGAACAGATGGATGAGTCAGTCAGGCAAGTCAAGTAAGGAGAGAGAGAGAGAGAGAGAGGAGAGAGAGAAGAGAGAGAGAGAGAGAGAGAGAGAGATGAAGAAGAGAGAGAGAGAAGAGAGACTCGAACTCGAACTCGAAAGATTTATTCACAAAAAGGCCATTGGCCCATACATGAAGGGGGGTTGCCAAACTGCTTAGTATTTTAGTGAGAAAATAAGTAACACAAAAAACAAACAAAGTGTCAATGTATACCCACAACTACCACAATAAAAATCAGTTCCAAAAAATATGACTTAAAAAACCAAGATATCTCTTATTCTAAAGGCTTTACACAAATATAAAGCAAGGCTGCGCACAATCTCAGGGTGACTAGATGCCATGAGCAGACTGAATCTAAATAAATTAGGCTGCCTACTATACTTTACCGGAATGTAATTCTGTCTTACATCTTCTAATACTGGACAGCACAGCACAAAATGAACTTCATCTTACACTGTTTGCTTACATAATGGGCATAGCAACCTGAGGTCATCATCATCATGTTCTATATATCTAAATTTATGAACATTTATTTCGGATACATTAAGTCTAAAATAGGACATAATTCTTTTCAAATGTATGTCCATATCAAGCTTTAGATAAGGTTTGACATCATGTGAACCTATAAACTGTCTGTACATTTGAAATCTTTCACTGCTTTGTATATGACCACTTCACTGCTGACAACGGCAGTCAATCAGTCTTTGCCTGAAAACCTTGATGAACTCTCTGCAATTTCTGACACCTTGATTGAGCCAAACAAATCCAAAGCCAAGTTCACATAAACAGATACGTATTTGTGAAGCCCAGGTGCTTTTCCCCTTGACATCTAGATCATAAAGCATCTTGTAAGACTTAAAAGGTAACCTGCCCGCATCCATGTGCAGAATCTTAATACAATATCTAATGCAGAGGAGCCACTGTGTGCCGATGGGAACGGATGACAAAATGTACCAACATGTACACACAGGCACTGGATGGAAAAAAGCACACGTGTGCTTATCCCATGATTCTCGATATAAAAGAATATAAAAAAAGAATAGAGAGCAGTCTATAGACAAACACACAAGAAATCCCTTCAGCCCCAGGGCAGACCTCGTTGTACTGTTGTACACATCTGTGGTGTGCACTTTGCTGTGCAGATAAGCATCTCGGCAACGGCAAACCAAGGAGCACTGGGCATTGATAGAGTGAGTGCAGGACACTGACCTCTACAGCTTCTCCACAGGGCCTCTGTGTATTGGCTGAGCGATGACATGGCCGTGTGTGACATCATGAGGAATGTAACAGGATCTTAACACTAAGTCCTTTCTGCCTCTCTCTCTCTCTCAATCTCTCCCTCCCTCCCTCTCTGTCTCTCTGTCTGTCTGTCTGTCTGTCTGTCTGTCTGTCTGTCTGTCTGTCTGTCTCTCTCTCTCTCTCTCTCTCTCTCTCTCTCTCTCTCTCTAAGAATATTATTATCCATAATCAGGAAGTTGAAAACGTTTTGAACTATAAGTATCTGGGAACTGTTTTTGACACAAGTTAAACTGGGACGTTAACACTGACGCTATTGTCAAAAAGGGCACAACGTCTGTATTTTCTGAGGAAACTGAACTCATTTTTTGTAGACAAAAAGATTCTCTCCTTGTTTTACAAGTCTTACATAGAGAGTGTTCTAAGTTTTGATTTCATTTGTTGGTACAATAACCTTAGTGTTAAAAACAAGAATGGCCTGCAGAGAATTGTAAGAATCTGCTCAAAAATAATTGGAAAAGAACAAAGAGATCTCATGTCGTTCTGCAATCAGCAGCTTGTACGCAAAGCCACAGCCATTTTGGCTAATCCTTCCCATGCTTTGTTTCCAGAATTTCAAATGTTGCCTTCGGAACGCCGTTTTCAGTGTCCCATCAGCAAAACTAACAGAAAAAGAAATTCTTTTGTGCGAGTAAGCATTCGAATTCTGAATTCACAATGATGTTGACTACCTAGTTTTTACATTTCTCTGAATTACTTGCCTGATTGGCATTGTAACGAGTGTAGTCAATACATAATTATGTGTGTGTGTGTGTGTGGGTGGGTGCGTGGGTGTGTGAAATAAGTCTGTCTTCTAGTCAACGGTCTTAAAACATTGAATTCATATATTGGTGTATGGTGTGGGTGTGCGTGTGCGTGTTCGCACACACACGTACGTGCGTGTGTACGTGCTGCGTATATGCGTGCGTAAAAATAAGTGTTTATGTCTTCTAGGCAATGGGTTTAAAATTGTGTTCACAATTGATGTGTGTGCGTGCGTGCGGGTGTTTGCGTGTGTGTGCGCATGCGCGCGTGTGTGTTGGTGTGTGTGTGTGTTTGTGACATTTTATTTGAAAACCAATATGAAATATAGCTTTTGTGTCTTTGATATATTTGATGTGTATCAATGTGCCTGTCAGTATTGTAATTGCCCTTCATGGGATGATTAAAGTGATTTTGACTTGACTTGACTTGACTTGACTCTCTCTCTCTCTCTCCCTCTCTCTCTCTCTGTCTGTATGTCTGTCTGTCTGTATGTCTGTCTGTCTCCCTCTGTCTGTCTGTCTGTCTGTCTGTCTCTCTCTCTCTCTCTCTCTCTCTCTCTCTCTCTCTCTCTCTCTCTCTCTCTCTCCTGCCTCCCTTCCCATGAATCTTATATTGTCTTTCTTGCCTGGGACTGGCTGTGGAACAGGCTCCCCTCGCAACTAAAACATTAAACTAATCTGAAAAATTGTAAACGCATTTATCGTTATCTTTTGATGAAACAAGGTGATACAACATAGCTCCTTATCAAGAAGTATTTATACAACATTTATATCCGGTTTTCTTACTTCTTGTTCTTCTGTCTCTCTATCTGTCTGTCTGTATCTCTATCTATCTTTCTGTCTGCCTGTCTGTCTCTCTATCTCCTTTTGTGCATCTGTTGGTATCTATGTGTGTGTATTCATTTTCATCATGCTTTTGTTTTTCTTGCAGCATTTATTTTTCTTTTCATTTTGAAGGCTAGATAACAAAAATAGTCTTGTAACGTAATTTATTACTGCGTTTGCGTTTGCGCTTCAAAAGCTAATGCAGTATTTAGTGATTCACTGTTCACTGCTGAGTATTTGTTCCATCTCTACCACTATCTACCTTAGGTTGCAATACACTTACAGTTTTGTAAATTTTGTCGTCCGTTCCAACCGGCATACAATAGCCCACTCTTTCGAAAAGTGGAACAGGTTTTAACGTGTCCACCATATGTTATGAGAGAGAGAAAAAGACAGACAGACACATACAGAGAGACACAGAGAGAGAGAGAGAGAGAGAGAGAGAGAGAGAGAGAGAGAGAGAGAGAGAGAGAGAGAGAGAGAGAGTGAGAGAGAGAGAGGTAAAGGCAGAGAGAGACAGAGATAGAGGCAGAAAAGACGGAGAGATAGACAGACAGATACAGAGAGATAGAGACAGAGACATAAAGAGAGAGAGATAGAGACAGAGAGAGACAGAGACAGAGGCACAGAGAGAGAGAGACAGAAGGACAGAGACAGAGGCACAGAGAGAGAGAGAGATGGGGTGGGGGATTGCAGGATGGATCATTAATTTGGAATAAGAGAAGACAACCCAATCAGAGGAGAGGTGAGGACAGCAGTAGACGCATCAGCAGAGTGTGGCTTCCGTGTTGGCCAATCAGTATAACACAGCTGCTGCTGCTGCTATCGTATTTCAGACAGTGATGGAAATGTCCACTGACAGACCACAGAGCAATGACCTCTGTCCAGTGTCTCAACACACTGTGTGCACTGACTGGACAGTGGGGGGATTTAGGGTTCGGAAATGCCATGTGGTTTTGACATAGTCATAATTATCATGTGTAACTCCCTCATCCTCTCCCAGCACAGGGAGAGAGAGGAGGGAGAGAGAGACAGAGACAGAGACACAGTGAGACAGAGATAGTGGGGACAGAGACAGAGACACACAGAGAGGAGGGAGAGAGAGAGAGACAGAGAGAGAGAGAGATAACAAGAAGAAGACGATGTTATTTAAAAAGGATAAAACGGATAGAAAATATTGCA
>CM054153.1:58643701-58646201 GCA_028751875.1 Rapana venosa | reverse complement strand
ACAATTTAAACTCAATAGACAATATGTTTTCGAGTTGCTATACCCCAGTGGGGTCTTCCTTAAAACAATGTTTGTAGATACGTGAAAATAGCAATAAAAACTTTGTCTTTTTTGTAAACAATTTAGAAAATGAAGCCCATTTGTTGAAGCTTAATGTACTCCGTTAGGGGATCAGTTTTTACGAATGTATTGATTACAATATCAGAGCTACTCAAAACATCAAATGGAGAACACAGACAATCTATCCAGATACTATTCCATTCGTGAATAGAAGGAAGAAATGTTGTGTCATAATATCCTTAATTCGGCGTAAATAAACTGTCACTACAAATATTGTTTTGCCACCGAATTGAAATTTACAATTTTGATTTTCCCCAATTTTGATTAATTATGCTGTTAGCAATATTCCGCAGTCTATAAGCATTGTTATCAAGTTCTAGTCCAGACTTGAACTTTCCCTAATTTTCACATGATCGGTAGTATTTGCATGTTGTTGTTGTTTGTTAGATGTATGTAATTTTGTTTTTCTTCCTGTCTATGGTATTTACATCCGAAGTTGATTCTCCCCCTTCCCCAAATTCCGTGCATTTGGCTAAGGCCAATGTACATATTAACCCGTTCAAAATTGAGAGAGATGAGAAGAGAGGAGAGAGGAGGAGAGATGAGAGGACGAGGAGGGAGAGGAGAGAACGAATTGAGAGGAGAGAGCAGAGAAGGAGAGAGAGAGAGAGAAGAGAGATGACAATGCAAATTCTTTATTTCGGGAAATGAAAAAGCACACTGTACTTTTCATCCGTCCCCGCCCGTTGGGATACTTAATAATAATTAACCCCAATACTTATACAGTCTCACAATAAAAACGGGAATAACCTTTCAAAACACCACCCCCCCCCCCCAGCAACCCCCCCCCCCCAAGAAAGCATTAAAAAAAATCTAAGAATACCCACCCTACCCCACCCCCAAAAAACCCTAACCAAAACAAACAAACAAAAAAAAAGAAAAAAGAAAAAAAAACCAAACCAAAAAGATATAAAAAGAGAAAAACAGACAAACAAAAACAAGAACAAGAGAAAACAACAAAGCCAAGAAAAATAACACAACCAAACTTAATAAGTCATAATGATAAACTACACATTGTCAAATGGTACACATACTTGTTACACATAAATTTAAGATATTGAAATAGGGCACTCATTAAAAATTAAGTACAGAGGCAAGTCCAAAAAAGTATTGAAAAATATAAAATATGAATCCTTCATCATGATATACTATGATTATAAGCAGGACGATAAAAGGTGTTAGAGAGAGAGAGAGAGACAGAGACAGAGACAGAGAGACAGAGAGTGTGTGTGTGTGTATTTCAGAGATAATATCCAATATATAAATCCCAAAACAGTATGCGATCCCCTCAACACTCATTTTAGATTATACTCGTTTCAAATTATTGTCATGATAATGAAATAAATTTAATACCCATACATTCCACACAATAAAAAAAAAGAAAGAAACCAGAAGAAATTTAAAACTATACAGTCGTTTAGGGAGGAATTTGGGGGGTGAGTGAGTGAGTGTGTGTGTGTGTGTGTGTGTGTGTGTGTGTTTTAGCGTGTGTGTGGATTCAGATTCAGATTCAGATTCAGATTCAGAATATTCTATTTGCCATTTAAATCATGTAGACTTATTTGAAAAACAAAAACATCAACTTAATTATTATCCATTTTGGCTAAAAGTGATGTACACTAAAAACATTGTTGTATTTTTGTGTGTGTGTGTTTTGTGTGTGTGTGTGTGTTGTGTGTGTGTGTGTTGTGTGGTTGTGTGTGGTGTTGGTGTGCGTGCGTGTGTGTGTGTGTGTGTTTGGTGTGTGGGGGTGGGGTGGGGGGTGTTTCGGGGATAATACTAAATATGTAATACTCAATAGCACACGATCAACACAAACACTTTTTAATTATGCTCATGCAAATTGAATGTCATGGTAATAAAATAAGTGCAATACCCCTACACTCTCATAATAAAGAGGGGGAAAAAAGCCAAAAAAGTCATAAAAAGAACATCTACACATTGTAAGTAATAGAAACAAATTCTTCTTTTTTTCCAGGATAATGAATAAGTATTCATGTTCTTTTTACATCGAGTCCCCGCCCCTGGGGTCACATTTAAAAATGCACTCAGTACTCTACTTTCAAGCAAAAGAAGCAAAAGGGAAAGAGAGAGAGAGAGAGAGAGATGAGATGAGAGAGAGTGAGGCGAGAGAGAGAGAAGGAGAGAGGAGAGGAGAGATGAGTGGAGAGAGAGAGAGAGAGAGAGAAGAGAGGGAGGACGGGGAGAGAGAGGAGAGGAGAAGGAGTGCGAGAGCAGCCATATCATATAACAGCAAATGCTAAACGAAAAATCAAAGATCCGAATCATTTGCATACAAATACCTCCACAGAAAGTGACTCTGTATGATTATACCTTCAAACTTGTCTCATTTCTTTCCAGGATGACAACTATTAAACGC
>CM054153.1:58631201-58638701 GCA_028751875.1 Rapana venosa | reverse complement strand
TTAATCATATTCAGAGAGATAGTGAGAGAGTGATTGATTGATAATCTTGAGAGATTGCTTAATTGATTGACTGATTAATCATATTCAGAGAGATAGTGAGAGAGTGATTGATTGATAATCTTGAGAGAGACAGAGACAGAGAGAGGGAGAAAGGCAGACAGACAGGCAGACACAGGCAGATAAACAGACAGACAAACAGACACATACAATGTCAGGGAGAAATAGACAGAGAGAGAGAAAAGAGAGAGAGAGAGAGAGAGAGAGAGAGAGAGAGAGAGAGAGAGAAAGAGAGAGAGAGAGAGAGAGAGAGAGAGAGAGAGAGAGAGAGAGAGGAGAGAGAGAGAGAGAGAGAGAGAGAGAGAGGAAACAGACAGAAGGAATGAAAGAAAGAAAGAAAGAGACTACTCATAAAACACTGTAGGTCAACCCACAAAGACGCACTCTCCTTCAGCAGTGCAGAAACTAAGGTAAAAGGTAAAGGAGTCCCATAACCTATAAGGTCGTAGGGGAGCGAGGCGTCAGAGACCTCACTTCTCTAGGGGCCAGCATATTGAGGGCGGCGCCCATCTCCTCTCCCTCGCTGCTTTACCTTCCCTGACCCTAAAGAGGGCAGGTACCCATTTACAGCTGGGTGAACTGGGGGAACTGTACTGAAGCCAAGGCGCGCAAACGGTCACCCATCCAACTGGTAACCACGCTCGACGCTGCTTAACTTGGCTGGGGGAAAGCGAGTGCTCCGACCACTGAGCTATCCCGTCCCTGCACAGGCAGAAAACTCAAAGCAACCTCTCCACCCACACCACACAGGTGACAGAGCAAGTTAATCGCGTCACCAGCAACTCTCCACAACATTTCAGACCAGGGAGAAAAAAGGAGACACAGTCAGAGGTAACAGAAGATGACACAGCCTCTGTCGGTCTGCAGCAAACTGTGTTCCAGAAAAGACCAGCATCCCCGTTCACCCATTGTAAAGACTGTGGGCCGTCTGATGCCCTGACCAGCTCCCTGCAAAGCCTGCCTGAGGGCTGTGTTTGAACAAGTAGTGGATGATCCCATTGAGGCACTGGGGGGTGCAGAACTTGAGAGCACAGAAACTGTGGAAAGAGTTGGACAGCTGAAAGCCTTCAGGCAAACAGACTTCTAATAAGATTTGTTTGTTTATTTACTTGTTTATTTATTTATTTATGTATTCATTAATTATTCTTTTGTTTCGAGGATGATGGGATAAGCACTCATGTGCTTTTTTTCATCTAGTGTATGCAGTTTTGTAAATTATGTCATCCATTCCCACCGGCACACTATGGCCTACTCTTGTTCATTTCCCGTGCAGTGTCTTTCTCTGTCAAACAGGATTGGGTTTGGGGGGTAGCCTGGTGGTTAGAGAGTGGTGTGTTACGCTCGTGATATGCTAACCCTCGGGTTCGAATCTTGTTTAAGAGGATATTTTCCTCTGGAGTTAACATCAGTGGCGACTCCACTCTCCCCAAAAGATCTTTCTATGAGTCTTCAAACCGAGGCCCCGTGTGCAAATGCACGCAGAACATATTACGCACACGTTAAAACCCGTTCCGCTTTTCAGAAGAGTAGGTCATAGTGAGCCGGTGGGAACGGATGGCAAAACTGACAAAAGTAAATTACGGGGAGTGGATGTATAAAATAAACCCACATGAATGCTTATTCCATTATCCTCGAAATAACAGAATGGATACACTCCATCTGTCTGCGGCACTGTAAACTCAGCCAGTGTGGACAGCCCTGAACACTTTCACTGTGTAATCCATTCTCCTCCCTGCCTTCTTCTGTCTTCCATCGTTTGCTTGACCCAACAGGAGTTTCCCCAATACTCTTAGTGCGGCTATGTTTTGTCATAGCAATCTTATGGAATAAAGATTGTTTTGTTGTTCTTCAGCTTGCAGTGCTTATGAATGTGTGTGTGTTTATTATTTTTATATCGAGGATAATGGAATAAGCACTTATATGCTTTTTTACATCCAGTCCCCGTAGGTATGCTTTTTTTGTACATTCTGTCATCTGTTTCCACCGGCACACAATGGCCTATTCTTACGAAAAGTGGAACAGGATTTAACGTGTGCGCAAGATGTTCTGCGTGCGTTCGCACACGGGGCCTCGGTTTAAAGTCTCATCCGAAGGACTTTTGGGGAGAGTGGAGTCTGCACTGATGTTTAATCCAGGGGAAAATATCGCCTTGAACGGGAATCGAATCCGGGTCGTCAGATTGCGAGCGCAATGTTCTAACCACTAGGCTATCCCGTCCCCCTGTGTGTGTGTGAGTGAGTGTGTGTGTGTGTGTTTTGTGTGTGTGTGTGTGTGTGTGTGTGTGTGTGTGTGTGTGTGTGTGTGTGTGTGGTGTGTGTGTGCTATCAGCATAGTCTTCATACGTGATAAGGACTGGTTCTTAAAGATTACGCACATGCTATTATTTAACACTTGTGTGTAGAATTTGAAGGAGATTCGCGGTCTTTAGGCAAGATCCAACAAGCAGGAAGTCGCTGGTTTGAGTCTTGTCTTCAGTCAGACTGATGTGATGGTCCAGAAGTTCTATATTCGTTCCACAGCACATCGTTGGTGGCCCAAGTTCCTTCAATAACCCAATCCCTCCTCCCCTCTCCCCTTTACGTTCACAAGCTTCGAAAACCAACGAGGTTTTGGTTGCTTCAGCAATCTCTCTCTCTCTCTCTCTCTCTCTCTCTCTCTTTCACTCACTCTCTATCTCTCTCTCTCTCCCTCTCTCTCTCTCTCTCTCTCTCTCTCTCTCTCTCTCTCTCTTTCACTCTTTATCTCTCTTTCATTCACTCAATCACTCTCTCTCTCTCTTTCACTCACTCTCACTCTCTCTCTCGCTCCCTCTCTTTCTCTTTCTCTCTCTCGCTCTCTCTCTCTCTTTCTCGCTCTCGCTCTCTCTCTCTGTCTCTCTCTCTGTCTCTCTCTCTCTCTCTCTCTCTCTCTCTCCTCTCTCTCTCTCCCTCTCTCTCTCTCTCTCTCTCTCTCCTCTCTCTCTCTCTCTCTCTCTCTCTCTCTCTCTCTCTCTCTCTCTCTCTCTCTCTCTCCCTCTCTCTCTCTCTCTCCCCTAGAGCTACGATACTTCCAAATACGGACACTCCATTTTCTAGTCATGTGCACACAGGAAAGGAACAATGCAGCAGACTCTCTTCCAACTATCCGCGGAAGACAGATGTCACGACCTGTATTTCAAATGTGGTAACAACTCCTATACACTGTTTTCACACACACACACAAACACACACACACACACACACACACACACACACTCCCGGGCGCGCACGCGCAAGTCTCTAGTTGTTACGAGCTTAGTCCCAGTATCAAATGGGATGCACTTCTGCGTCTGTCACGTACAGCAATGCAGGCATAACACACACAGAAGACAGGCAGCAGCAGTAAAAGCATACAAATCCAGAGACGGCAGAAAAAGAAGAAGACGATGAAGGAGGAAGAGGAGCAGCAGCAGCTGGAGTAGTAGTAGGAGGTGGAGGAGGAGGAGCAGAACAAAAAATCGGGAGAGGAAAAAAACGATGAATAACGGGAAATAAAGAAGGGTTGTTTTTTTTTTCAAAAAAGGGATTGATTTCAAACAGAAACCATCAAACTGATAGTAAGACTTGCATGTTCTATAAAGCCCGCAAGAAACAACAAGGGCAAACAGTTGACATAAAGGACAGGGATCATCACTGACGCCGGTGAGGGGGAGACAGGCAGTGAATGCTGATGGGCTGATGATGTATGTCTGCAAAGGCGAGGGTGAGCATGTTTGATAGTAAACATTAAGACGGGATGTGTTGGCATTGGGATTCATCTGAGCGCTTTGATTTGTTGCTTTAAAAGAATGAGCGCTATATAAATTCTATACATTATTATTATTATTATTTCTAAGTGTTGGGAGTCTGGGGTCTTAAAGAGTAAGGACTGCAGTACTTAACGGTGATTGAATTTGTTTTGGTGTGTGTATGTGTGTGTGTGTGTGTGTAAATATGTGTGTGTGTGTACATTTGTGTGTGTGTGTACATGTGTGTATGTGCGTGTATGTGTGTATGTGTGTGTGCTCGTGGGCTAGAGCTATGAAGTTCACCAATGGTGAAACTGTTGCGTATGCGACCGCATTTGCCCTTCATTAAGGTAGCCGCATTCCGACTTCGGGGTTGAGTACATGTATAAGACTTGGGGTAGCGGCGTTTAAGTGTAGGAGCAGGAAAATCTTAAAGATTAAAGATGGGGAGTTTATAAAGCTACGAAATTTATCCATGGAGGGCAAAAATTGGTGAGGGGGCCTTTTCTACCACAGGCACCATGGGGTGAAGGTTTATGGCGGGAACTGGGCTCAGCCAAACCCAGTTGTGAAGAAAGGGCTGTCTAGTGCGCAGCTGCAGCAGTGATAGCTCTGTAATCTGTAAAAGAACAACCACAGCATCTCCTTTCCTCTGGCGGAAGCCCCTGCTGTGTGAGTGTACATCCTGCATGCTGACATCAGCCATACTTCAGGGTTCAGGGCTGGGAGAGGAGAGGAGAGAGAGAAGAGGAGAGAGCAGAGAGAGAGAGAGAGAGAGAGAGAGAGAGAGAGAGAGGAGAGAGAGAGAGAGAGAGAGAGAGAGAGAGAGGAGAGAAGAGAGAGAGAAGAGAGGAGAGGAGAGAAAAAAGTGAAGAGAGAGGAGAGAGGATAGATAGATAGATAAATAGATAGAGAGAGAGAGAGAGAGAGAGAGAGAGAGAGGAGAGAGAGAAGAGAGAGAGGAGAGAGAGAGAGAGAGAGAGAGAAGAGAGGAGAGAGAGAAAGAGAGGAGAGAGAGGAGAGAGAAGAGAGAGAGAAGAGAGAGGAGAGAGAAGAGAGGGAGGAGAGGAGAGGAGAGAGAGAGGAGAGAAGAGAGAGGAGGAGAGGAGAGAGGAGAGAGAGGAGAGAGAGAGAGAGAGAGAGAGAGAGGAGAGAAGAGAGAGAGAGAGAGGAGAGAGAGAGAAGAGAGAGGAGAGAGAGAGAGAGAGAGAGAGAGAGAGAGAGAGGAGAGAGAGGAGAGAGGAGAGAGAGAGAGAGGAGAGAGAGGGAGAGAGAGAGAGGAGAGAGGAGAAGGAGAGAAGGAGAGAGGAGAGAGAGAGAGAGAGGAGAGAGAGAGAGAGAAGAGAGAGGAGAGAGAGAGAGGATGAGAGAGAAGAGAAGGAGAGAGGAGAGAGAGGAGAGGAGAGAGAAGAGAGAGGAAGAGAGAAGAGAGAGAAGAGAGAGAGGAGAGAGAAGAGAAGAGAGAGAGAGAGAGGAGAGAGAAGAGAGAAGAAGGAGAGAGAAGAGAGAGAGAAGAGAAGAGAGAAGAAATAGGAGAGGAGAGAGAAGAGAGAGAAGAGAGGAGAGAGAGAAGGAAGGAGAGAGCAGGAGAAGAGAGGAGAGGAGAGAGGAGAGAGAGGAGAGAGAAGAGAGCGCACCTGCTATTCCCTCGGCTTCCTGCTAATTCCTAGATTAAAGACTTTATTGTCAGGAAGCGATGCCTGCTTCCTTTTCTTCTCTATTCTCACTGAGAGAATAAAAAACACACACTAGATGGGTCATAATTATGAAACTAAGAAGTGGTGCGGCAGGATGGTTAAGACGTTCGCTTGCCAACAATTTGACCGAGAAGTTCTGGATTTGATTCTGAACCTTGCCCTTTCTTCCCTTGTTTGACAAAAAAAAAATTGAACTGAAAGTCAATGTTCTTCAGATGAGACTATAAACATATACCCCATGTGTGAGGGCACACAACATCTTGCGCACACATTATCAGTCCCTTCCACCTTCTGAAAAGTAGGTCATTTTTGAGCTGGTAGGAAAGGGTGACAAAACTGAAAAAAACCAACTGCATATACAGTGATGAATTGTTTAGAAACTGTACCTGAAATCCCAATGCGACTTCCTTAATGGTGCACACAAACTGGTTGCATATGGAAAATCTCACCATTGGTGAATTTCCGACTGCTAGCCAAATACCGAACACAAAAAACAAAAACTGTGGGAGGCAAGAAAAGACTGAGTGGTCAATGCATAATAGTCAGTATATGATGGCATTGAGAGCAGTAACTAACTAGGCTCAACCGAAACCAGCTGTGAATAAAAAACAATAACAGCAATAACCAGTTGCCTAGTGCAGTAGTGAGAAGCTCTATAAAAGAAAACAACAAACATCTCCTTTTCTCCAGCGGAAGCGCCTGCTTTGTGAGTGTACATCCTGCATGCTGACATCAGCCATACTTCAGGGTGCAGGGCTGAGAGAGGAGAGGAGAGAGGAGAGAGAAGAGAGAGAGGAGAGGAGAGGAAAGGAGAGGAGAGAGAGAAGAGAGAGGAGAGAGGAGAGGAGAGAAGAGAGAGGAGAGAGAGGAGAGAGAGAGAGAGAGAGAGAGGAGAGGAGAGAGAGAAGAGAGGAGAGGAGAGGAGAGAAGAGAGAGAAGAGAAGAGAGAGAGAGGAGAGAGAAGAGAGAGTAGAGAAGAGAGAGAGAGGGAGAGAGAAGAGAGAGGAGAGAAGAGAGAGGAGAGAGAGAAGAGAAGAGAGAGAGAGGAGAGAGAAGAGAGAGGAGAGAGAGAGAGAGAGAGAGAGAAGAGAAGAGAAGAGAATAGAAGAGAGAGAAGAGAGAGGAGAGAAAAGAGAGGAGATAGAGAAGAAAGGAGAGAGAAGAAAGGAGATAGAGAAGAGGGGAGAGAGAGAAGAGAAGAGAGAAAAAGGAGAGAGGAGAGAGAAGAGAAGAGAGAAAAAAGGAGAGAGAAGAGAGGAGAGAGGAGAGAGAAGAGAGCGCACCTGCTCTTCCCTCGGCTTCCTGCTAATCACCAGATTAAAGAGTTTATTGTCAGGAAGCGGTTAATGGCTTCCCTCTGTCTATACTCTGTGACGCCCCTGCTAAGGGAACGAGTAGCGGCGATGAATCGTTTAAATAAAGACAAAAAACAAAAACAAAGGAGAGAAAGGCTGATGACACAAGCGCTAATTGGCTTTAAGAATAGGTGATTGGCTACTTGGCTTTAATAGTAGGTGATTGGCTAACAGGCTTTAATCATTGGAAGGTGAGGTAGCTCTCACACCACAATGTCTGACAGTACTACGTATTAAAGACAGCACTGTACATTTACAGTCTCCACTGAACAACATATTTCAGAATACAATCACCATCTGTTGTTGACAGCAGATTTCAGAATACAGTCATCATCTGCTGTTGACAACTGACTTAAGAATACAGTCACCAAATGTTGTTGACAACTGACTTCAGAATACAGTCACCATCCCTTAATAATAGACCTCTTGATTTTTAATAACAAGTTCAGATTAAAAAAATACCTCAATTTTATACTAACTTCTACTAGAAATATTCATCCATGCTAAACATACAGCAAGTATCGGGTATGTCTAATTGTTTAGTTACCCGATGTTTTGGTTTGTTTCAATATTTGAGACGTTCTCTATTTAGAGTCTTTGTTTGTTTGCTTGGTTTTAACATATACTGTTTTCGAAAAAAACACCA
>CM054153.1:58613701-58626201 GCA_028751875.1 Rapana venosa | reverse complement strand
AATCACTACAAATACCAATTTAGTCTCTGCAGTGTGCAGGCTTGCTATGACGCTGTAACCTCTATACAATTGTTCCGCCACCAGCTTTCAATGCAACTCGTATCATTAAACGAAGTTTTACACTCCCTGAGACTGTGCCTGGACGTTGTAACCTCTAAAACCATTCCGCTGCAAACTCTTAATTAATGCAAACTGCAGCATAACAAGAGGCTTTACAACCATTACAATGTTGATTTTATCCCTGCACTAGGTTAGACCTGCTCTGTCCATCAATTTGGAGAGATTAAACGAAGGCTAATTGCAGCATGCACATCTGACGACAGAAAGGGTTATTAGTTTGCGACGTTTATACAAGTAAGGGAAAAATGGGGGTAGGGTAGGGTGTGTGTGTGTGTGTGTGGGAGGGGGGGGTGGGGGTGGATTTAGCAAAGAAAAGGAGCGGCAAGGGGACGCCAGTGAATTACGCAACGTAATGAATGGTCAACAACTGTAATGCGTTGCAGTGTAAGAGTGTGTGTGTGTGTGTGGTGTGTGTGTGTGTGTGTGTGTGTGTGCGCGCGCGTGTGTGTGCATGTGTGAAGTGTGTGTGTGAGTGTGTGTGTGTGTGATGTGTGGGGTGTGTGTGGTGTGTGTGTGTAAGTGTGTGGTAAGTGTGTGTGTGTGTGAGTGAGTGTGTGTGTGAGTGTGTGTGTGTGTGAGTGTATGTATGTGATGTGTGTGTGAGTGTGTGTGTGTGTGTGTGTGTGTGTGTGTGTGGTGTGTGTGTTGTGTGTAAGTCTGTGTGTAAGTGTGTGTGTGTGTGAGTGAGTGTGTGTGTGAGTGTTGTGTGTGTGAGTATGTATGTGATGTGTGTGTGAGTGTGTGGTTGTGTGTGTGTGTGTGTGTGTGTGTGTGTGTGTGTGTGTGTGTTTTGAAAGTCAAAGTCAAAGTTTTATATTTCCAAACAGTACATTGAATTAGCAGTGCACTTGCTTTTTTTGTTTTCATCAAACCACCTATCTACAAAAAGAGAAAAAAAGGGAGATTTATATGCAGTCATAGAATAGAAACCTAATCAGTGATAAACCATACAAATGGAACAAGAGAAAACAACAATATATGCGTACATGTTGTTGTGTGTGTGTGTGTGTGGTGTGTGTTTGCGAGTGCATGTGTGTGTGCGTGTGTGGTGTGTGTGTGTGTGTGTGCTTGTGTGCGTGCGTGCGTTGTGTGCGAATGTATTGTTGTTCTTTTGATTTAACGTCTTTTCACTCTTAGTGATATTAGACGAATGTGTGTGCATGCGTGCGTGCGTATGTGTGTGCATGCGTGCGTGCATGCGTATGTGCGTGTGTCCGTGTGAGTGTGTGTATCTCCAGGCTTCTGTGCGTTCTGAGTTCTTTATATAGCTCATCACGAGACTTCTGTCCCTAAATACATAAGATAATTATGTATCCCCAGTCACAAATATTTTCCTTTTGCTTTTCTTTAAAACTCACACCCTCCAGTTTTTCTAGAGGCTTATTCATTTTTGGTGTTGCTCTAACTCAGGAGTGGATTCCCTCGACCCACAAAGCTTTGATTATTTTTCTTCAACCTGCATCAATTTTAGGACCACCCTCTCCTCCCTCCTTCCCTCCCTGAAGCACGCCTCTCATCCTAGGCTTTCCAGCCCGGTCTTGCTCAGATACGTCATGTCGCTTCCTCAGGGTCTAGAGACCACAAGGAGTCTACAAATGACTGGCCGCCGCGGGGCCACCTGCCAGAGGGGCCCTGCACTGCTGCTGAGTCCATTTGGTGGTGTTCAGCGGTGCCTGTTGTAAGCTAGCACACACGTGCATTCAGAAAAAAACGAAAACTCAAAACAAATTACCTACAAAGTTATACGAATCGCGCGCGCATACACACACACACACACACCACACACATACACAAACACACACACACTCACTCACACACTCACTCACACACACACACACACACACACCCCACAAAACACACACACACAAAACACACACAAAACACACACACACACACACACCCACACACCCCACACACACGTACACGCACACACAGGCAGAGAGAGAGAGAGAGAGAGAGGGGAGAGAGACAGACAGACAGACAGACAGACAGACAGACAGACAGACAGACAGACAGACAGACAGACAAAGACACAAACAAAAAGCAAATGAGAAAATATAAATGAACAAAAAAAAAGGAAATCAGGGTTTTAAAAAAACTTTAAAAGTCTTGATCGAAAGGAAAATAAAACAAATCGGCAATCCTATCAAGCCGAATACAAACGGCAAACAAAGCACGTTTTAGAGAAAAGGTAAGGTAGAAGTGAAATAAATGACTAAAGGGCAACCGATAAGCGGTTAGTCACCTTTTAGAAAAAAAAGTTTATGGGCACAGAGATAAAGAGAGAGAAGAGAGAGATAGAGAAAGGGAGAGAGAGAGAGAGAGAGGGGGGGGGGGGAAGAGGGGGGAAGAGAAAAAAGAGAATGGGAAGAGAGATGGAAAAAGAGAAGACAGATAGACAGACAGATAGACAGATTGAAAGAAAAAGACAGACAGACAGACAGACAAGGAGAAACAGAGACAGACAGACAGACTGAAAAGTGGAGACAGAGATAGAGAGAGATAAAAACTGCTATCTACATTTGAAACCTAGACAAATCAGCAACACATAAAGAGCAAACCCCCCCAAAACACCCCCCCAAAAAAAACCCAACTAAAAAACCAACAAACAAAACAACCAACAAAAACAAAATTTAACAAAGCCCAAATCTGAATAGAAACGATCGATTCTAAAAGAAATAATTTCTTTTGAAAAGACAAAACAAAAAATAAACAAAGAAAATTTAAAAGAGGAGAATGTTTAGCATTTTGCATCTAAGACTAGAGAACAGGTTGAAAAAAGAAAGGGGGGAAGTGACACCATGAATGCTATGAACCCCCACGACCTAAAAAAGGGGAAACAATCAAGAAAATGTCTTGATAAAGGGACACAAACGGGCAGCAAGCAGGAGCAGTAGTGGGTGAGGGGGGGGGGGGGGGCGGAGAGAATGCAGAGAAATCTACATGCCTGCATCTCTGTCCCATAGCAACGTTTTGTATGTAAAAAAAAGAGGTCCTTCTTTTGTACCAAGGAAACAATGAATCAGTTCTGACCATTATTGCCGTGACAGGGTTTTGTTGTTGTTTTTGTTGTTTGGGGGGGGGGGGGATGGTGCTGCTTCCCGATGTTTTTCTTATTGCTGTTTGTTTTTTTGTTCTGTTTTGTTTGTTTGCTTGCTTGTTTGTTTCTTTGTGTTGTTTGTTTTTGGGGCTAGATGATATTAGATTATGGATTTCTTTCCATCCGCCGACGTATTGACACGTGTACATATGGGTGTATGCACGCACGCACGCGCAAACACACATTACAAATACACACACACTCAAACACGCATACACTCGCTCACACGCACACAAACACTCACTCACACACATACTCACACACACACACACACAAACACACACACACACTTACACACACACATACACGCACACACGCGCACATACACATTACAAATACACAGACACACACTCAAACACACATCACTCACTCCCACGCACAGTCTCACACACACATACTCACACACACACTTACACACACAAACATACACGCACGCACACACGCACGCACAAAATCACGCATGCATGCATGTACGCGCACACATAATCTTACTCGCGAAATGCATGCACGCATAAACACATAGCACACACACATACACGTACACACACACACATACACGTACACACACACACACACACACACACACACACACACACACACACACACACACACACACACACACACACACCCCACACACACACACACACTCGTTATATATGCCTATCTGGCTGTTTCACTTTCTGCCACCTTATTCAAACTTACCGGCTAATGTCCGTACGCGCGTACGCGTGAATTCTGCATTCATTGATTATGCGTGTTAGAGTGTCTGCATGCACGTGCGCGAGCATGCCATTTCAAGTCCCAACCTACATCTGATGTGACCTGATTTTGACAAAGAAATAATCCAGGAAGAAAGGAAGAATACAACAAATAAAGATAAACAGTAAATAACAACCCAGGTAGAAAGAAAGAAAAGAGGAAAAAAAAAGAAGAAAGACAACGAGATAAATAAAAACAGCCAAACCAAAACGTGTGCACCTCAGTGTTAGGGCAGACATTCAACTCCTAATCCGGTCCTTAAAAAATAAAGAAGGAATACAAACCAACGAACAAATACATCAATAAGAGAACGAAGAAGAATAAAAACGAAAAAAACCAACAACATTCAAAGCAACAAAGAATGCCGATTGCAGGATGGAAAGAGAAGAAAACAAAGAGAGAAAAAAAACGAACATCAGATTTCAAGACAGGAAGGACATAAAAAGGGGCAGAGTAGACAAGTGGTCAGAACAGTGAACTCTTCATCCAAGTTGTCTGAGGAGACAGGGTTCAAATCCTCGATCTCCAGTATGTTCTTGGCCCCTAGCGGTGGTGGTAGTGATGGTGGTGGTGGTTTAGTTAATTAATGTTGATGACAATTCACCTTTCACTTCATCTTTGAAAGCTGAGAGATCCTGTGTGCAAATGCCTGTATGACATCTTGTTCATGCATCTCAAGCCGATCCTTCTTTAGTGAAATACAGAAAAAAAGAAAAAAGCAGTCAAGGTATGGTCAGTGCTATGGATGTCACAAACATATATAGTATCCACTTTCAGTCTCTCTGTGAATGTCTGTTTCTTTCTATCTGCCTGTCTATCTGTCCGTTTGTCTCTGTCTGTCTGTCTGCCTGCATGCCTCTCTCTCTCACTGTTTCTTGTCATGCACGCATACAGATTCTTTAAAGGAAACAAACATAAAGAACAAAAACAAACCCAAGAAACATTCTAAAGGCATGAACAAATACAAATGATAGCAGTTCAAATCTGCTAAACAAACACACAACAAACTTCACAACAACAAAACAAATGTGTCTGTTTGGTGATGAATAACACCAAGAAAAAGAAGAAAACAAAAATA
Organism: Rapana venosa; assembly: GCA_028751875.1. Lineage (NCBI taxonomy): Eukaryota > Metazoa > Mollusca > Gastropoda > Neogastropoda > Muricidae > Rapana > Rapana venosa. The sequence goes on along the minus strand of CM054153.1, from coordinate 58,621,144 downwards.
CCTATTTCAGCTTCTCCCTCCTTATCGAACGAAAAAATATCCCCCCACCACCACCCCCCAAAAGAAAACAAAGCCCCACCAAAAAATCCCGAAAACTCGATTTTCAAAACGTCCACACAGAAAAAGGTCAGAGCAAAACCAAACAAAGCAGAGATCAGAACTAAAAGCAAAACGAAATAAAACAAAACAAGTTGCTCTGTAATGACGTTGAAAAATAAACCTGGTAAAAGGTAGCCTGTGCCACAGCTTATGTTAAGATCCTTTTCCCCCGTGTGGATGCCGGGGGCCTGTCAGTGTAAGTAGCATCCCCACCTTCTGGAAACTCTGTGCTAGGAATTCCCTCTTTTCTATCCCTCTCTTCGTTTCTTTCTTGTTCTTTTCCTTCTTGCCACCTCCTTCTCATCTAGTTTTTGCCTTCTTGGCCCATTCTCCTGCCTTTTTTATCTAGAAAGATTTAGAAGATATCAATTCTCTCTCATGCCGAAGTTGGATGTGCTGGGCCTGACTTGTCAGGCGCTTAACGGCAGCGCGACGAATTTTCGCTCATGTGACATAACGAAAGTTTCTGTCTGAGCGTTCGACGACGAAGAAAATATTTCAGGACAACACACGCACGCACGCACACACGCAAGCGCGCACACACATACACACACACACACACACACACACACACACACACACACACACACACACACACACAAAGGGGTTTTGTTTTGTTTCTGGGTTTTTTGTTTTGTTTTACTTCCACATATGCATATGTTATTGGTTTTTTTGTTTGATTTGTATAGTTTACCATAGATTAGGTTTTTTTATTCTATGTCTGCATATACATTATCTTTTTTTCTCGCTTTTTTTTTCCTTTCTTTAGATAGATGGCTTGATGAAAAAAAGCAAATGCACTGCTTATTCAATGTACCATCTGAAAATAAAAGTTTGACTTTGACTTTGACTTTGACACACGCACACACACACACACACACACTCACACACACTCTTTCTATCTCTCAAACAGAGACATGCACTCACATAGACACGCAAAGAGCGAAAGGGAGACATACAAAATACAGACTTTTACACCACTTCAAATGAATGCAATTCAATAGACTTTTCGTTTTTAGAAAAGCTCATCTTTATCTTGTACAGCAGTATGTAACATTGTCTTCGTCTTGGAACTGCTCTGACTGCAACTAGTGCTGTTGTTTGTCATCTTCTGCTGTCTCCTTTTCTTCCCTTTTTTGCCTGTCTCTTTCCCCTGTTCTGTCCCCTCCACCCCTTTATTCTTTTCTTACCATTTTTTTTTCTTTTTCACACTCTAATTTCTTTGTTGTTGTTGTTGTTGTTTTTGGTTCTGTCGCTATTTCTTCACTTTTGCTCTTTCTGGATTTTTGTGCTGCTTTTTGCGGGTTGTTGTTTTTGTTTTTCTGCCACTTTCTTTCTTGTTATTTTTCCTGCTAATGTTTTTGGTGGGTTTTCTCCTCGTTTCCATCCATTTGTTGTTTTTTCTCTTTTTCTTTATCTTTATTAGTGTCTTTATCTTTTCTTCTTGTCTGGCTTCTTTGGCTTTTTGGGGGGTGTTTTGCATTTTCCTATGCTCCTAATTTTTTTTTATATTATCAACCAACAGTTCATCTATTCTAAACAAAATGCAGGAAAATGTATATACTCTCTTCCATCCTTTAATGAATTAATGCACGTGTATCGGTATGCATACTCTCTCTCTCTCTCTCTCTCTCTCTCTCTCTCTCTCTCTCTCTCTTTCTGTCTCTCTCTCTATCTCAAGCGCGCTTGCTTGCGCGCGCACACACACACACTAACACACAAAACATAGCCCCACCTTGTTAATTGTAATAAATATCTATTTTGCTCAAACAGTTCCCCTCCTCTCTTACATAAATCATGTTTGCTCATTCCCTATTCTCACTCTGACACTCACTCACACAGACGACTTAACCGTAACTTCTCTTATGCCCCTTCCCATATACAGATAACTATCCACCCCGGCGCTTCAGTCTAACATCCTTTGTTCCCCCCCCCCCCCCCCCCCATCCCCTTTACACCTACACACCTAAAACCCGCAAGAAACGGAACAAAGGTGTGTTTTTGTGTCATATCTTGTATCATCATATCCACCTGCCTTTTGTGTCCACGTGTGGGGCCAGGTTTAGAAATAAAGGTCAGTGTAAAGGTCAGTGTTAGCAATAAACATTAGTAACTGGGAAAGGGCTGTCCGTCAGTTGGCTTGTCTGCCTGTCTGCACGCACGCATGTGGACACAATGGCACACAGACACAATGGTACCTAACTTTTGACGCAATGGTTTGGATTTTTTTTTAAATCACAAATCACCCGTCCTATCAAAAACCCATGGCTGCTTCACTGATTGCATTTTTAATGACAGTTTTTCAGTTCTGGAATCAGTTCACTGGTTCCTGGCAGCTTAGATTTGTTTTGAAATAGGCTCTATATGTTAAACACCCTAAATTAAGTAAATAAAGAGAAAAACGACCCTAAGGGTACGGGGAGGTTTTTTGTGGCTTGTTTCTTGCATTTTCATATAGTTTTAAGCACCATTCTCCAGCCCTGAAATCATAAAGTTTTGGCTCTCACTGTACTGTTGAAAAAATTGCGTCTTTTTCCAAAAGAACCCAGGTGGAATTGATGAACAGAGATATCTACAAGCCCCATATAAAACCCCATGAGAAACCTGCTCTTTTATAGCTAACCTGATTTTCATCGCCACTTACCTAACCATACACAGCCCACCCTGACAAAAAAGAACCTAGTTGATAAGCTAAGGAGTTAGCCCAAACTAAGGCATATGCAGCAAAACCCGCTCTGTCATTTCTTAGACATTTAGTTCTGTTTTCAATAACCTAGCCACGCATAACCTACCCCCCCCCCCCCCCCTTCCAATTAGCAGTTTCAATTTAGTACCCTTCTACAAAATCAACGATGATTCCCCTCACCCACCAAGCCCAAAAAAGCAAAAACAAAACAAAAACAAACACCAAACGCATCTACATATACACGCACGTGCTTGCATGCACGCACAAACATATATACACACACATACCATGGAAACACGCTAAAACCTGGTCCGCTTTTTGGAAGAGTAGGCTATTGTGTCCAAATAGGAACATATGGCAATGGTTTAGAAGCTGCGTGCACACGGGGAATGGAAGTTTTTAAAAAAAGCACAGAAGTGCGTATCCCTTATCCTCGTATGGAAGAATAAAGCGCGCGTACACGCACGTACACATACACACACACACACACACACACACACACACACTCACACACACAAACATACACACACACACAAATACACAATTAATTTTGTCAGGCATCCATTTCCCCCCATTGTGTTCTCAATGTCCCTGCAGTGTACATCACCACAGTAACTACCTCCCCTTCCTCACGTCAGTTTTAAAGTCGTTTGTTAATCCTTCTTCCTTTCGTCTACGCATGCAATCCATTTAAACCTTTCATTTATTTTTGCCCGCACAAACGTATTTCTAGTTTAACATCATCCTTAATGAGAATAGAGATAGACAGGCATTGGCACACATGGTCACCTGCAACTAACTCCACCCCCTAATGACACAACCGAAAACTTCATGGGAAACATTGGGAGGTGGGGAGGGGTGTGTGTGTGTGTGTGGGGGGGGGGGGGGGGGGTTAGCCGCTTGAACCAGGAAGTTTTGTCGAAAGACAAAGTATGCAATATGTGTTGGTGTAAAACTCACGACAAAGAAAGAAAAAAATGAACTGTCCCTGCAAGCGGCTTCTCTCTCTCTCTGCCTGTCTTTCTGTCTGTCTTCTCTCTCTCTCTCTCTCTGTCTCTCTCTCTCTCTCTCTCTCTGTCTCTTCTTCTGCTCTCTCTCTCTCTCTCTCTCTCTTTCTTTCTCTGTCCTCTGTCTGTCCTGCTCTCTCTCTCTCTTCTCCTCTGTGCCATGCTTATTCCTTCACCTTTTGAAAATAAATCTCATTCAGTCAATCCATCAATCAATCTCTGTATTTTTTCCTGTATTGAAGCGAGCGCGAGGGCGTGCAGTGTGTACAAGACCTCGCGTGCACGCTTACATGTGCATTTTCCTTGTTGGCTAAGGCACGTGACTGTGTGACTTTACATGCATAAACAAGTCTAAACCAGTTATATCCTTTCATTACGCCAAAGCGCTTACAGATTACTAAACAACGAAATTCGGTAAAGAAAATGAGATATTCAACCTCGTAGAAACGCAAGCAAGCTGCCAAAATTTCTTATTAAAGAATTCTGTCCTCACACAAAATAAATCAACATAAAACGCTACAGTAACAACAGGCACGTGATTAGATAGAGAAAAAGCTCAGATGAAAACAAGTCTCCCTACAAAATAATTTGCATATAGACAAGGGCAGAAACTTCAGAGTTTTAATGCCTTCTAGGCACAAAAGGCAAAATATGGCCAGCTTTTTACGGCAGTAAAGACACGTCTCCAGTATGTCTAAATCCAAACACACTGCACAGTAAACAGACAGAGAACTAGTCGAAATTGACATGGCTGTTATTCTTTTTTTCTATTTAGAGGAGGGGGGGGGGGGGGGGGGTGGGCTGAGGGTCAGTGGATTACCGCTTTAAAACTTTCAAGCAGATGCGCTGGGCATGACTATTCAGGACCTTAACGGCAGCGTGACGCATTTTCGCTCATATAATGATAGCAGACAACAATAGTTGCTGTCAGAGCGTTCGACCAAGAAAAAACATTTCCATCCAAAGCCAGCTTCTGTCCTCCACGTATCGGACCTGGAGTGGTGGTCTGACTATCTTTACAGCAGAGACCATACACTGAGGGTCCCTAAGGCAGCGTGCATACATTTAGAGCACTTGATTATAACTCCACAGAGCAACAAGGGAGCTATCTCTGCCCAGATTCTGCAGAAAAAGCATCTCGCACAGAACACCATTACCCTCACAGATAAGGGCAGTAAAAAGGTGGCACCGTACAATTGGCATCGAGCTCTCGCATGAGGGCAGACTGTCTGGATTTCACGCAGAGACATCTACTGTGGCGGAGAGTGCTTTGCCGTATACACAACAGCAGGGACGGGATAGCTCAGTGGTCGGAGCACTCGCTTTCCCCCAGCTAGGGTTAAGCAGCATCGAGCGTGGTTATCAGTTGGATGGGTGACCGTTTGCTCGCTTTGGCTTCAGTACATTTCCCCCAGTTCACCCATCTGTAATTGGGTACCTGCCCTCTTTAGGGTCAGGGAAGGTAAAGCAGCGAGGGAGAGAAGATGGGCGTCACCCTCAATCTGCTGGCCTTTAGAAAAGTGTGGTCTCTGACACCTCGCTTCCCTACGACCTTGTAGGTTATGGGACACCTTTACCTTTTATACGCAATAACACAATAGCTGATGGAGAAGACTGTATTTCAACCCTTACCAAGTCATAATGTGGGTTAATAGTTCATACGAATATATATATATATATAATATATATATTATATATATATATATTATATATATATATATATATATATATAATAATATATATATATACTATATATATAACTATATATATATATATATATATATATCGCTCGCTCTCTACTCTCTCTCTCTCTCTCTATATATATATATATATATATATTGTGTGTGTGTGTTGTGTGTGGTGTGTGTGTGTGTGTGTGTGTGTGTGTGTGTTGGTGCTGTGCTGCGCGCGCGTGCGCTCAGGGCTACTGGATTTTAAAACCGAATTGTTGGAACTGGCCTGATGTGAAGTATATGTGGTGCTATAGGCACCCTTTGTCAGATACAAGCGTTGCTTTATTTGAATGTTCAGCAAAGTTTATAAAGAAAATTGATGCCACTATTTGTTAGAGTCAGAAGACAATCTAAGAGTAGTAGTTAACAGAGAGAGAGAGAGAGAGAGAGAGAGAGAGAGAGAGAGAGAGGGGGGTGGGAGAGGGAGAGAGAGAGAGAGAGAGAGGAGAGAGAGAGAGAGAGAGAGAGACAGACAGACAGACAGACAGACAGACAGACAGACAGACAGAAACACACACACACAGATAAATCATGACTGCATTCCACTGCGATGCTTGCAATTCTCATGGTCATTTTACACCCCGAATCAAATGGGCTCTTCATCTCCTGGACAACAAACATTTCAGGTGAGAGAAAAGGGAAAAAAGAACCACAAACCCGACAAAGGAAAACTATCCAACAACTGCCAGCAATATGACAGGCCTTGCTTTGTGCCAGACATGGGGAAAGCCAGATGTCAGGAGTTAAAGAGAGAGCATCGAGATGCCAGTCTGTTGGCGTGCTGGTTTCCTCGCTTCTTCACACTCCTTGTTTGATTGTTGTTGCAGCGACTGCTCTTTTCTTCTGCCCTGGTGTACTTAAATCCTGTTTTAAACAACTAATCCCATTTTGAATGACAACTATAAATTAATATCTGAAATGCAGGTCTGCGATGTAGAAGCTTAAATCGAGTCCATGTTATATCATGAAAAAGTGTGGATGATAACACTGAGGGTAGACTGGCCTAGCAGTTAAAAGGTCGACCTCGTAACGTGAAGGTAGCTGAGGGCGTGGGTTCCAGTCTCTGTTTAGGCATCCATTTCAGGGATATTTTCCGATGAGACAACATTGAGCCTAACTCTGTTTTTTCTGCAAGTCCTGATAGGCTTCTGACCAAGGTCACGAACATTATTATGCAAGCAAACCGTATTTCGTACATGGCAAATCCTCACTCAAGTCAACCAAGTCAAGTAAAAGAGGTGGCATGGTTAACACCGACATACCCAGCATGCAAGCTGTCGCTGGGAGGTCTCTGCAGGTTTAATTTGTCATGGAAAACACCGCCAGTAGTTTGCGAATGATGATTCGTTAAGGAATCAACGAAAAAAGATACACAATTAAAAGCCATATGCAATGTCCCAGAGCAGCAAAGATCAATACCGTTTTTCTTTTGTTCTAATTTTTAATATATACCAGTTAAAAGTCCCTGCAGATTTCTCTGCGAGATGTTTGGGCTGCTCTCCACGGGGAGAGCGCGTCGCCACAAGATCAGCGCCACCCATCTTTGTCAAAGATCAACTAAAAGGCAAAGGGGTACAGTTTGATGGTGTCTTTGGGAGCTCGTAGATTATAATATATAACCATGGATTTTTTTGATAGGGGGAAGATTCATATTTTTTTTATGAAGTAGTTATGTTTTAACTAATTACTGCTTTATCATTCCTAAAACCCAATAGCCCATCGATATAATAATGGTAATAATAATAATAATAATAATAATAATAATAATAATAATAATAATAATAATAATAATAATAATAATAATAATAATAATAATAATAATAAATGGAGTTTATATAGCGCTATATCTTGCAAAAAGAAATCAAAGCGCTTATGTGGCGTCCTTTTAATGAAAAGAGGCACATTTTTCACTTAAAAG
>CM054153.1:58593701-58606201 GCA_028751875.1 Rapana venosa | reverse complement strand
CTTAAAGTGGTATAAATAATAAACAGGAAAGAAAACTATATAAAATGAATATTGATACAAAAAGCCACCCTATTCAGAATAGTGTTACGTCGTTAGTCTGAAGTGGAGAAGATACGCGTGATAGAGAAAGACACATTTTGTTTTTAATGCACCCTTTGAATAAAAGAAATCGGAAAAAGAGGATACTTTTCTTATCAAAAAACCTCCCAGACATAAAGGATTTTATAAAGAGAGTCATCGAATGTCACACCTACACACACGTGGCTAACTCAATGAACTCTTCCTAACTCTTACACATTATTTATCGGATTTTTTTTTCTCTGCATCCAGCTGCATCTTAAACTGAGGAGATGCAATGAATTTGCCATAACGGTTCTATTTCTGTCGTGTTCTCTTTCTTCCTTTCTTTTGTCTTCTCCCCTTCAAGAAGGAAGGTAGCAGAATGGTAAAGACCTTCGCCTACCAACAAGCAAACAGTGAAGTTCTGGGTTCGATTCCCAGCCTCACCTTTACTTCCCGGTTTAACGAACAAATCAAACTGAATGTCAAAGTCCTTCGGGTGAGACTGTAAACCGAGGCCCTGTGTGCAAACGCACGCAGAACGTCTTTCGCACACATTAAAACCCCGTTCCTCTTTTCGTAAGAGTAAGCCATTTTGCGCCATTAGGAACGGATGACAGAAAAAAAAAACCCAGCATGCACACTGGTGTCGTGTTTAGACACCATCCCTGAAGTCGGAATGTGGCTACCTACATGTTTAGGGGTGGGGGGTGGGGGTGGGGTTGCATACGCATACATTTTACCATTCGTGAACTTTGGAACTGTAATATCCCGCCCCCCCCCAAGTGATGGGAATTCAATGTCGAGAAGCAGCCTGAGTCACAGCCACTATTCACTGCACGACAGACACCACTAAGATTCATGGTCATGGTGATGTATCGAGCACGAAGAAATCCTGAGAGATTTTCTGAGTGTGTGTGTGTGTGTGTGTGTGTGTGTGTGTGTGTTGTGTGCGTGTGTGTGTGTGTGTGTGTGAGAGAGAGAGAGAGAGAGAGAGAGAGGAAGGAGGAGAGAGAGAGAGAGAGAGAGAGAGAGAGAGAGAGAGAGAGAGAGAGAGAGAGAGAGAGAGAGAGAGAGAGAGAGAGAGAGAGAGAGAGAGAGCTGTGTGAGTACGTGTGGTTTTCGTTTATATTTTATTCTTTTACATCGAGGATAATGGAGTAAGCACTTATGTGCTTCATTACATCCAGTCCCCGTGTGTGTGCGGTTTTGTAAATTCTGTCATATGTTCCCAACGGCACCCAATGGCCTGCTCTTACGAAAAGCGGAACAGGTTTTAACGTGCGCGCAAGATCTTCCGCGTGCGTTCGCACACGGCACCTCGGTTTATAGTCTCATCCGAAGGACTTTTGGGGAGAATGGAGTCTGCACCGATGTTAACTTCATGGAAAATTATCCCCTGTAACGGGAATCGAACCTGGGTTGTCAGATCGTGGGCGCAATGTTCTGACCACTAGGCTATCCCGTCTCCTGTGTGTGTATGTATGTGTGTGTATGTGTGTGTGTTTGTGCGTGCGTGCGTGTATGTGTGTGCGCGCGTGTGTGTATGTGTGTGTTTGCATGTGTGTGTGTGTGTGTGTGAACCTGAGCACACATTCACGGTATATCTGTCTGCACTTAGATCCACGAGCTCGCGTACGCGTGTGTCTCCTCTCTCTTTGGGAGAGAGAGCCACAACAAGACAAAGTAGCAAATAAGCAGACAGACAAACGAGATACAGACGGACTAAACTGTTCTTGTCTACAGATCAGCATACATAGAGACAGACAGGCGAGAAGGGACAGTTCAGTTTATCAGGATAGTAGCCATCACTTCAATGTCCTTTTGGGTTTTTATGGTTTTCTTTTTGGGGTTTGTTTGCCTTTCTGAATACAGCCATCCACCATCCTCTGATACCCTGAGATACTGCTTTATCCCCATTATCTAATGAGAGAGAGAAAGAGAAAAAGACATAGACAGACAGAGAGACAGAGACAGACAGACAGAAAGAGAAAGACAGAGAGAGAAACATAGACTGACACAGAGAGACAGATACAGACAGACAGACGAACAGACACAGAGAGAGAAAGAGAGAGAGCGAGACAGACACAAACAGACATACAGAGACAGACAGACCCAGATACACACAACACACACACACAACACACACACGCGCATCCATCCTCCATCCATCCATCCATCTTCACATACATGCATATATATACAGTGAGGCAAAAAGAGAGACAGACACACACACATTGCTTTTTATGCAACCTTTTCATTCTTTCAGCATGACATTTTTCTCCAGACCTGTGGACAACTCTCCTTTAAAAGTTCCCAAACTTCTTTACAAATATTTTTGTTCAAACAATCGCTTTCAGCAAAAAGTTTTAAATGGTTCTATTCTTACCAACATCCGAAAAAAGACAAGACTGGCATTTCAATTTCGGTAACAATACAGAAAAGAAAATGTCTATGTTTTTGTGTCGGAAGCGATTCGTCTGAGATTCAAAGTTCAGTTTATGCACATAGGGTTGGGAACTGTGTTCCGTGTGGACAACACTCACACTGGTGGCCTGGGTGCCAGTTTTTCACATGTGGCAAATAATGGCAACCTGTGTTTACCTTGACCCTCTGTTGACATGATGATGGGTCGGGGTTGTCTACAGGTAATGCGCCTGCCTAGGAAACAAAAAAATAGTCTGATAGGAAATGTGCAGTGGTTTGACTGCCGTTTGGACCCGACACTTTTCCCCCATCCATTAGACCATGAGTGATGGTCTGGGTGCTAGTCTTCCGAATGAGACAATAAACCGACGTCCCGTGTGCTACAAAATTATTCAGCGCACGTAGAAGAAACCACGGCAACAAGGTAGACGTCCCTGGCAAAATTATGTGGAAAAAAGCCCCTCGGAAAGGGAAACAAATACAGCTGTAGACAGAAAAAAAGAAAAAAAGGTGGCGCTGTTTCTGTGGCAACGCGCTCTCGATCTTCCCGAGGAGAGCAGCCCGAATTTTAAGCAGATAAATCTGACATGACTCAACGTGGTATGAAAATGAAACATGAAAACGATGTCACTTCATCTGACAGCTAACTGCTTCATGACTGTCGGCCCCGCGACAAGCATCATCCTTTCTTCACTGTTTCTTGTCTGAGGAGATTCACAGTCAGTCGTGTGTCAAACTTCCATTAGAGCTGGGTCACAACAACCCCTCCTAGTGCTGTGATACCCAGACCCAGAGCAGAGATAGACGACCCAGAAGAATGCAGGTCATCATTCTTAAACTCTGGGCACTCAGGCTAAATCACCACACGTCCACAACACTGAAACGCCTTCCTTCTCCCCTGTGTGCCTGTGGTAAAGAAAACCAGACTGGCAGCACATCCTTCAGAGGTGCAGGCTATTCAGCTGTGACCTGTGTGGCTGATGGAGATAACTTAACCCTGCAAACCAAGCTGTGCAGCCCTCGAGAGGGGCTGGAAAGGACTTGCCCTTATTTTCCCCAGACACATGTGATAGTGTGAAGCAAAGGAGAGAAGAAGCATTGCAAAGAGGCGGATTGAGGTCATGCAATATGCCACAGCTCCCTCGCAAATACTATCAAACTTGTTGTTATTGTGATTAGATTTAGGTCCCAGTGGAGATGTCGGATTTAAGGAATACTCTCACAAAGGGGACACTTCAGGGTTGAAGACTTAAAAGCATGGAACAGGGAACATCAAAGAATGGACCGACTTTGATCTAACAATGCTACTGTAAAACACAGAAAGCAGACCCCTTCGGATAACAAAAAAATAAAAATAAAACAAAAACCGGAGGACCAGTGTGTTCTCTGTGTCCCCTCAGACACCCTATAGATGAACAGACTGGATGAACAGACTGGATGTAGTGATGATGATGATCATCATCAATCAATCTGTTTGCAGGGTTGAACCAAACTAGACCTCAGTAAAAAGCAAAACCTACCTTTTTTTCCAAACAAGCCATGTTGATTCTTTGTGAATCAATAACTGTACTATCAAATCACGGAAAACAAAAAAGGAAAGAAAAGGAAGTGATAAGGGAGAAGCCAAACAAATGCTCAAGAAGATGTGGCCTCAATCAGTGGCTTTATCAGGCAATACTGGACGTAAGTCTGCCTTTCTCACTTGCCGCTAAGAACGATAACTCGAAATCCAGAGAGGCGGAAGTACTTTTAATTGCACACATGTTTCTTCTATACCTTGTGCTGTACACGCTTATTTTCTTGGTTTTTTCCCCCTGAAACAAAACGTTTCGTAGAACGAAAGTCGGTTTAGATGCACGATCGAACAGCTTAATAAATCATATTTTGATGTCTAGATAAGGAGGTTCTGCCCCATCCATGAACCCATGCACTGCTTTAGCTCAGCCTGTGACTATATTGGACATCCCCTCCCTGCCAACAGCCCTTCAGTAACAGGACACGCTCCTCTCTGTGTGACTGGCTTCGATGTCTTCTCCTTCTTTGTCTGTCTGCTTGTCTGTCCATCTGTCTGGTTATTTATCTGTCTTTGTCTATCTATCTATCTATCTATCTATCTATCTATCTATCTATCTTATCTATCTATCTATCTATCTATCTATCTATCTATCGATCTATATATCTATCTATCTATCTATCTATCTGTCTGTCTGTCTGTCTGTCTCTCTCTCTCTCCTCTTCATCTCATCTCTCTCTCTCTCTCTCTCTCCTCTCTCTCTTTCCCTTTCTCTCTGTCTGTCTGTCTGTGCTTCTCTCTCTTTATCTCTCTCTCCTCCTTTCTCTGTCTCTCTGTCTCTATCTGTCTTTATGTATGTATTATGATTATATATATTATATATATTATATATATATTATATATTATATTATATACCTTATATATACCTCTCTCTCTCCTCCTCCTCTCTCCCCCATCACCCCTCTAACTCTCTTTCTCTCTCTCTCTTACCTCACTCCTCATAACTTGTCTTCATCACTTTTTCTACTTCTTTAAAAATGTCCATCCTGCCCACCTTACCCCGTTCTCCCTCCTCCCCCTCCACCCCCCCCCTTTCCAAAACCACCCTCAAAATGTCTCCTGTAATTCTCCTTACGACTTTTATAAAGCATAGTTTTTGCTTACCGGGTTGTGTTGTTGAAAGCAACTAATCATGCATGGAGCTCTGGGGTGTGTGTGGGTGGTGTGTGTATAAGTGTGTGTTTGCTGTGTGTGTGTTATGTGGTGTGTGTGTGTGGGGGGGGGAGGGGGGCGTGCGTGCGTGCGTGCATGTGTGTGTGTGGGGGGTGGGTGTAGGGGTGTGCGTGTGTGTGTGTGGTGTGTGTGTGTGTGTGTGTATGTGTGTGCGTGTGTGTGTGTGTGTGGGTGTGTTGTGTGGGTGTGTGTGTGTGGGTGTGTGTGTATGTGTGTGTGTGTGTGTTGTGTGGTGGATGGTGTGTGGTGTGTGGTGTGGGTGTGGTGTGGGTGTGTGTGTGGTTGTGTGTGTGTATGGTGTGTGTGGTGTGTGTGTGTGTGTGTGGGTGTGTATGTGTGGGTGTGTGTGTGTGTGTGTATGTGTGTGGTGTGTGTGTGTGTGGGTGTGTTATGTGTGTGTGTGTGTGTGTGGGTGTGTGTGTATGTGTGTGTGTGTTGTAGGTGGATGGGTGTGTGTGTGTGGGTGTGTGTGTGTGAGTGTGAGTGTGTGTGGTTGTGTATGTGTGTGTGTGTGTGTATGTGTGTGGGCGGGTGTATGTGTGTGTGTGTGTGTGTGTGTGTGTGTAAAGGTCGGAGTAAAAGTTTAATGAACACGTGAGGTTGATCAGCGAGGACTTGTGGTCTGGAAGGTACAGGAGTGAGTAATGGATCCTGTAGTGGTTGTTTTCCCCGGGGAAGAGGGAGGTAGTGCCCAATGGTGTCATGATCAATCAGCTGTCTGAGAGAGTTTGCTCTTTGGTAGTCTCTGCACTGTCAGCATCAGTCTATTCTCTGTTCCTCTTGTGTGTGTGTGTGTGGGGGGGGGGGAGGGTGTGTATGTGTGTGTGTTTCCGTCTGGTGTGTTGGTCTGTATGGATGTGTGCTTGTGTCTCAGCTAATCTCTCTCGCCCTCTCTCTCTCTCTCTCTCTCTCTCTCTCTCTCTCTCTCTCATCTCTCTCTCTCTCTCTCTCTCTCTCTCTCTCCACTTATACCTCTTTGTGTGTCTGTCTGTATGTATGTCTCTTTGTCTTTCTCTATGTCTCTCTTCTCTATCACTTTCTTTCTTGAGAGAGATAGGGTGAGACAAACAGACACACGAAGAGAGAGAGAGAAAGTGAGAGACAGACAGACAGACAGACAGAGAGAGAGAGTGAGAGAGAGAGAGCTGTGATGTTGACCAAGGGTGACATGTTGGGCATGGCATTATTTTGGCACCACGAAGGCAGCCGGAATTCAAGTTTAAGGATGGTATCTCAAAAACAACACCAGTATGCATGCGTTTCTACAGAACCATATCATCTGTTCCTACTGGTTTGCAAGGGCATGATATGTAAACGAAGTGTTTTTACATATGGACAATAATAATTTTCCCCGTTGCTTCGTACACGGGACCTTGGTTTATAGTCTCTCATCCGAAGTCATTTCACGGGATTGGAGTCGGTAATGATATAAACCCCACAGCATCATCCGTCACCGTCACCGATCCCTCAGATTCCCAATCCTTCCGGGCGCCTTCGAAGCTTTGTCAACCACCTTTCTCCAGTCCTCTCGTCTCTCAGCCGCCCTCAGGGTGTCTCTCAGCTCCATGTCTGTCCACTCTCGAAAGTTGTCCTCCCATCTCTTCCTTTGTCTGCCTCTTCTTCTTCTTCTTCCTCCCCTCACTGTGCCTTGTAGGATTGTTTTAGCAAGACCAGAGGAGCGTGTGACATGACCAAACCACTTCAGCTTTCGTTGTCTGACGAGTGTTTGAAGGTCAGTATTTGTTCAGGTCAGTACTCCACAGCACACAGTCCCCTCAGATTGGTGTCGTCTTGGTGACGGATTGAACCGGCACCGTCAGATCAAAACGATAATCCCTCTAACCACCAGGCAAACCCGCCTTCTAAAGCCAACGTTGGTTGTACAGAACACCGTTTCAGTCTACCAGGCACATCAGCAGGAACCAACGCGACCCTAGGTTACCGGCAGATTGTTTATGTTCCATCTGCAGGGCTGTTTTCTCTTTGTGGTAAACAATAATCTATGAAATCGAAAATATCATAAGCATAAACAAACAACTAGAAATTATCCTCTCTATCTCTGTCTCTGTCTGCCTAACTCTTTCTATATATCTGTCCCTCTGTTTGTTGCTCTCTATGTCTCTTTATCTCTCTGTTTCTGTCTGTGTCTCCGTGTGTCTGTCTCTCTGTCTGTCTGTCTCCCCCTATCTCTTTCTATCCTCCTCCCCCTTTTCTTTCTCTGTCTCTCTCTATGTCTCTTTGTCTCTCTGCCTTTGTGTATGTCTACGTGTGTCTGTCTCTCTGTCTGTCTCTCTTCCGCCCTCTCTCTATATCCCTCTCTCACTCCCCCTTCTCTCTGTCTGTCTCTCTCTGTCTCTCTCTCTCTGAATCGATGCCTTCAGAACGCACCGACAATCACTTGTCAAATCTGTCAACTCATCACCAGCAGCAATATGCAAATCATAAGCAAAAGATGACCTCCATTTGACTCTGAAGCTGATGAATCATTCTTCGTGTTTGTCTCCGTAGCTTGTTTTTTTCTCTTCTTTTCATTCTTTTTCTGTGGCTTTTCCCATTGATTCTTTTTTTGTCCAGATTTATGTCCATCTTGCAAATTACAAGAATTGGAAATTTAACTGCAGTGGAGTGAAGAGAGTAACTGTAATAGGAAGAATACAAACAAAATAGATCAATCCATTGGGAAAAAACAGAATGGTAGGGGAGATAATCGACATCCCAGTGCAGGAACAATGTTGAGGTAGGGAGGAGAATTAAGTACTCCGTAAACAAGTCAGTTTTGATTTTAAAATGCTCAACATTGCGTACAATAACCACTGTAGTTACCCCCCCCCCCCCCCAAATCAAGACAAACAAATGTTTCACATAAAAATAGCTTAACAATCAGAGAGAGAGAGAGAGAGAGAGAGAGAGAGAGAGAGCGAGAGAGAGAGAGAGAGAGAGAGAGCGAGGAGAGAGAGAGAGAGAGAGAGAGAGAGAGAGAGAGAGAGAGAGAGAGAGAGAGAGAGAGAGAGAGAGAACTTGAACTCAAATGTTTCTTGAGGGTAAACGGATAAGCCAGGGGGCTTCTTTACACCAGGCCCTCATGATAAAAAGTAAACCAACAGGCAAACAAACATGAAGAAATACATAACACATACACAATGAAGCTGACAATCAACTTTATCACTGAGTTATACATGCAATCAACTACTCACATTATCAGTCAATTATATGATGAGAGAGAGAGGTGATCGACATACGTGTGTTTGTGAGTGTGTATATGTGCGTGCGTGCGTGTGTGTACGTGTATGTGTGTGTGTTGCATCTCTCTGTCTGTGAGTGCATGCCCGCATGCCTGCGCATACACATGTACGTGCTTCAGTGTGTATGCGTGGGTGCAAGTTCATTCATACTTGTGTTTCCATACGTATGCCCACGAGCATGTACATGACGTAAACTGCCAGCTGACAGACTGAGGGCTGAAGGAAGGAGACCAGGGAACACGGGGTGAGGGACCTCAGACACAGCGCTGCACAGTGCACAGCCATGTTGAGGCACACAGGCGGAAATCAGACAGGGCCAGCCAGCACTGGTTCCAGAATCACAGATCCCTCTGTGGCAACGGATCGTGACAGGGAGCTGTTCAGTGTTTCCATTGGTGCCAAGTATGGGGTGAAAGAGGTCACACCTGCTGACCCGTGCTGTGGTGTTTTTTTTTATAGAATCAGTGTTCAAAGCCAATCATTGTAGATGGGTTTATAACTCAATTCTAATGTAAAATGGATCTTGGAAATATGCGGAAAGTGATGATTTCCTCATTAGGCAGTAACAGTATTTTTTAATCTGAAAATGTACCCTTGGATAATACAAATGCTCTCTCACTCTCTCTCTCTCCACCTCTCCCCTTCTCTCTTCCCTCTCCTCTCTCTCCCTCCACCCCCCCCCTCTCTCTCTCTCTCTCTCTCTCATCTCCTCTCTCTCTCCCCTCCTTCCTCTCTCTCTCTCTTTCTCAGGAACAGAGAAACATCTGCAATTTCCACTTTCTTCTTGAACAATGCAGACAAACGGATGACTGTCTGAAATAAATCTTCAATGAAATCAATCAAAAGCAAACCACGCAGTTAACCTTTCTATCACAGTATACAACAGACAAGTAGAGAGACATTTAGACACAGAGACATGGAGACAGAGATAAAGAAACAGAGACAGATAGGAGGAAAGACAGCAGACATTAAAAAGACAGACATGAGTAACTCCCTCATGAGGATGCAGGGATTGTATGAATAGCATCCCCACAATCTGGATATTCTTTGCTAGGAATTCCATATTTTCTACCACTCTCTGTGTGTCTGCCTTAGTCCTTTTCTTCCTGTCCCCTCCTTCTTTGCTATGTTCCTTTTTCTTGGTCCATTTCTCTGCATTTTTGCCAGAAAGACGTAAAAGCTAATCATTGTCTACCACGCCAAAGTCAGATACACTAGGTCTGACTTGTCAGACGTTCAATGTCAGTGCGACCCATTTTCACTCCTATGACAGACAACAGTGGTCGCTATTTGAGAGTTCAACAAAGACAAATAATAAAACATAAAGGAAAGCCTAATATAAGGAACACTCTCAATAGTCAGAGTGACGACACACGAGCAGAAAAATATCCCTCTCTAAGTCATTAACCAGTTTATTCCCCAGTGTGTTATCAGCACACCATCCCTGTCTCTTCAGGAAATCTCTATCACATGCTGACTGTAGTATAGCAGACGTGCAGTATAGTAAACATGCAGCATAGCAAACAGTATAGCAAACATGTGTGAAAAGCACCACACATGTGTATGATTATGTCCTCCATGAAACTACAAGGCAAACTCATCAGCATGTTAACTGACACGTAAGCGGCGTCTGTCAAATTAACTACAGAGGTCTATCATTATGCCATCTAGAGCTCTACGATGCAAACTCATGGACTGTTTAGTGAAGCATTCAAGACAGCCATGAAATTCACCACAGTGGAAGATTTACTTTCAATAGAGAGGACAGCCAGGGTTTTGTCACAAATTAATAATTATTGAACATTATGCTTTAGGTTTCGAAAGCTAGTGGAATTATAAACGGTTGTAGTGAGTTTTAGATTGTGATTGAGGGATGGATGGTTAGTGTTTTGTTTGTTTCTTTCTTCCTTTCTGTTTCTTTCTTTTTCTCTGTTTCTGAGCATCTTCTCCATCCAATAGCCCTCTCCCTTCAACATCTCTTTATAGCTGTATTGATATGTTCGTTTAAAAAATGGACAGGTACTATCAGAGATAGTGATTGCTACTAGCGTTGATGGTTATGTTATACCATTTCCAAATAAAGCACAGTGGGTTTTAGATGTGATATGTTTGGCTTTTCTGTTGCCATTACACACATAAGGCTTTATGTTCTCTCTCTATATCTATTACTCTCTCTCTCTCTCTCCTCTCTCTCTCTCTCTCTCTCTCTCCTCTCTTCTCTCTCTCTCTTTATTTCTTTCTTTCTGTCTTTCTTTCTCTTCCTCTCACTCTAACAACAATGTACATCGGTATAATAAACTGGTCTATGATGCAATATGCCCCTTCTGTAAAAATCACCAAGGAAAATGAAGAATACAATGGACTGCACAATATGATGATATGATAAATCCGTTTTGCAATAATTCACTTAAACTTCCTGTGATTCCCACCTCCACCCTTCCCCCGCACCCCTACAGTCTGCCATCATTATCCGCCACCACAACAGCGCCACTTCAAACAGGGGGAACAATCCACAGCTGTCAACAATACTCGATCCTTAGAATCTCCCGATACTGGAAAACACGCCACACTTGTCTCCCCCTGCCGCTGACAGAGGGCGCTAGAGGTCTCAAAAGAACTCTGAAAGCTCATTTAGGAATGGTATGGCTTTCTGCTAATTGAAGAAGGGGAATATGTCGAATAATGTATTTAGTCATGTGTGTTTCCGTGCGTGCGTGCGTGCGTGTGTGTGTGTGTGTGTGTGTGTGTGTGTGTGTGTGTGTTTGTGTGTGTGTGTGTGTGTGTTTGTGTGTGCAAATGAGTGTGTGTGTGTGCATATGTGTTTGTGTGTGTATGAGTGAGTATGTGCGCGTGTGTGTTTGTGTGTGTGTGAATGAGATTGTGTGCGTGTGTGTTTTAGTGTGTGTGAATGAGAATGCGTGTATGTGTATTCGTGTGTGTGTGTGTGTGTGTGTGTGTGTGTGTGTGTGTATGCGCGCGTAAGTTTTCATAGGGAAAGTAGACATACCTGAAACAGACAAACAGTTTGGGGAGAGAGGTGAGGTGCCCCACTTGCAGAAACATCCTCTCACATTGGAAAGCATCCCAAAATTTTCAATTTCACATAAAAAAATGTGCTGTGAGCAGTATACAATACAACATATTGTAAAATAACGCAACATGGTATAAAGATACAACACAATACTATACAACACAATACAGTATGATTGAATACAATATGATTGTTCTGATCAAAATTGTGTTTTGAGTTATTGACGTAAGTTGCCATTGCCATCAAGTCAAGTCAAAAACGATTTAATCATCACATGAAGGGCAATTACAATAAACATTCAATTGCAATGAAATGTTGTTATTCTTTAAGTTGTTACGTTGATATTGTCTTTATGACAACCTCATATGATGCTGGCTTGGAAAAATATGTGAAAAGTATCACCTGAGGTTGGAGTATGACTGCTTTTAGTACTTGAAAGCAGTCACACTCGCCACAAGTCTCATCCTGTGCTGTGCCTACTTTCAGTCTCTCTGTGACTCTCACCTGGGATGAGTAAGACAGTGCATATTCCGGGTGTCTTGCAAGGTGTTAAGCCGGGAAATGCATGACAACAACACAATGCAAAAGAATACAAAACGACATGATGCGATGCATTGCAAGGCAGTACAATCAGTGCATCACTATCATCAGCATCAACTGTCCCTGGATCAAGATTGTCAGGAAAGGGGTGGGGTAGAGGATATGCAGGATGAATTGGTCAACTGTTTGCTCCACGCTGATCTGTAAGTCTAAGATCAGTACCCTCTGTTTCAAATGTCTCCACAAAACAGCACCCGCCTACCTCTGTGAATGTCTTCACCTGTACACTCCTTCTCGTTCTCTCCGCTCTGCTGCAGATTCCTTGTCCTTACGAATACCTAGATTCAGCCAGTCCACCTTCGGCCGTCGCTCTCTTTCTCTGTTTCCAGTTCATCGATCTGGAATGACCCCCCACCGTCTCTCTCTCTCTCTCTCTCTCTCTCTCTCTCTCTCT
>CM054153.1:58571201-58588701 GCA_028751875.1 Rapana venosa | reverse complement strand
CGTACACATACATACATGCTTGCGAGCGGTTGTACAGACAGACATATGACAGACAGACAGACAGACAGACAGACTGACTGAGTACATAGCTAACGAGAGTCTTAGCCTGTAAAAACTAGGACTTCAAAGTTTCTGATGCTCTCTTCTTTATGAAGGAATCCGTTTAGCAGCACTCTTTAAAATCATACTTTTTTCTGAAGATGTTGGCGATACGTGTGCAGACAGAGTAAAAGCTCCAAAATAAAAAAAACAACCTCATTTAAAATGGATACTTATGAAAGCTGCATCCACTTAGACCATTCTAAGTTTTCTTCCACTACATTCAGAAGTAATAACACGGCTTGAAGTAGAGATGCACACAGAAGTACCTACCATAGAAAAAAAGCCATTTTAAATCCAGGAACTGTCTAGTTTGACCTAAGTAAAGTAGCGACCAGGAAAAACGAGAAGTGAGAGAAGGAATATGAAGAGGAGGAGGAGGAGGGGAGGAGGAAGAGGAGGAGAGGAGGAGGAAGGGGAGACGAAGAAGGAAAAAGAGGAGAATGATGAGGAAGAGGGGGAGGAGGAGGAGGAGGAGGGAAGGGGGATGGGGGAAGGAGGAGGAGAAGAAGAAGAAGACAGCTGAAGATAGCAAAGAATGGGAAGAACATTAAATATAATGTCAGAAAGAGGAAAGGAAAAATAAAGGAAATGAGTTACACATATTTCCTGTCCATGCCAATGACATATTACAATAGCAACATCTATTAAAACAAAACTATCAATTTCCCTTAGATCTTGAAGTTCTGCTATCACTGTTTCTCAATCACTATACGGTTGCTTTATTTCCATACAGTGGAAAAGGGGATTTTTTTATACCCAGAACTCAAAATAAAATCCACACTTAAGCACACACGATACAATAGCGTAAAGCAGTGAGAGAGAGGAGATGGGCGCCGCCCTCAATATGCTGGACCTTGGAGAAGTGAGGTCTCTGACGCCTCACTCCCCTACGACCAAACAGGTTATAGTACACCTTTGCCTGTACCTTTTATATATGAGAGAGAGCCAGACAGACAGACAATGGACAATTGTCAGACAGACAGACAGACAGATAGAGCTTAGCACGGCGGGGGAAAAGCGTTGCTAACACTCTCCATGATACTGTTGTTTGTGAGGGACTGGTTTCCCACTACCATTGTAAATCAGACTTTCATTGGCCATGAAACCTCCACATGTACTTCAGTATACATTTCACACACACACACACACACACACACACACACACACACACACACACACACACACACACACATACACGCACGCACACACACGCACGCTCACACGCGCGCTCACACACACCACACACACACACACACACACACACACACACACACACACACACACTTATCTTCTCTCTGCCTCTTCGGATGAGACTATAAACCGAGGGTCCGTGTGCGAATGCACGCGGAACATATTGCGCACACGTTAAAACCCGTTCCGCTTTTCGGAAGAGTAGGCCATTGTGTTCTGGTAGGAACGGATGACAAAACTGACAAAACTGTATACACACGGGGACTAGATGTAAAAAAGCACATGAGTGCTTATTCCTTTATCCTCGAAATAAGATAAAATAATAAAAGACCCTCTATTTCTCTCCGTATCTCTCTCTCTATCTATCTATCTTTCCCCCCTCACTCCCTCTCTCACCCCCTCCTTTTATCTCTCTCTCTCTCTCGTTCTATCTTTCTTTCTCTCCCTGTCTCTCATCTCCCTTTGAGTTTGTGTATCTGCCTGTGTGTTAGTCGTCTGAATTGTCTCTGACCCTGTCGTTATTCATCGTTACTGTGTCTGCCTCCTTCAGTCTTTTACTCTCTGTCTCCCTGTCTGCCGCTGTCTCTGTCTGTTTGTCTGTCTCTCTCTGTCTCTCTGACTCGCTCTGTGTGTGTGTCTCTCTGTGTGTCTCTCTGTGTCTCTCTGACTCTCTGTCTCTGTCTCTATCTCTGTCTCTCTCTCGGTCTATCTCTTTGTCCCTCTCTCTGTCTCGGTCTCTCTGTATCTCTCTGTGTCTCTCTGTGTCCCTCTCTGTCTCTTTATGTCTCTCTATGCCTCTGTCTATCTGTCTGTCTACCTGTCTGTCTGTCTGTTCCCCCCCCCCCATCTCTCTCTCTCTCTCTCTCTCTCTCTCTCTCTCTCTCTCTCTCTCTCTATCTATCTATCTATCTATCTATCTATCTATCTTAGTTTGCGTGCCTGACCGTCTGCTAGTCTTGTGAATTGTGTCTGCCTCTGTAGCTATTCATCTCTGTCCTGTCGGTCTCTTTCCATTCCCCTTTTTTAATTCTCTCAATCTCCCTTCTTCATTCTCTCTCCGTCCATGTATTGTCTCTCCCCTTCTTGACCTTTCATTCCATAACTCCTGTCTCGCAGTCAAAATGTAAACAAAAGTAACCCACAAATTCCAACCACAAGCGAAAGCAAACAAGCGAGCAACAACCTCACACAAACAAGCAAAACAACAAAAAACCAAAACCAAACAAAAAATAGCAAATACAATAAAATACAGACAAGAAAAAGAAAAAGGCATGACATCGTGCAATCGACCACAACAAAACTACACAGACAGAGTGGAAGAGATATAAAGACCGAAACCAAAACTAAACAAAACAAATCGAGAAAATATAAAAACAGAAAAAAATACACAACATAACCCGAAAGACGGCTATTGAACAATACCGATTCACTCTGCTGCGTTGCAAATGGTCGAAGTCTGGGAAGAAACTAGTCGACTTGCTAGTGGTTTGGTTTATGACAGACAGGCTGGGGGGGGGGGGGGGGGAAGAAAGAGGGAAGATGGGGGAACGATGAAGTTTTGTTTGTTGTTGGTGGTGGTGTTACTGTTCGTTCGTTCGTTCGTTCGTTGTTGTTTTGTTTCGGGAAAGTTTTTGTCTGTAAAGTTGTGGGAAAGTCAATTGGTTTTTTAAAAAAGAAGTTGATAGTGGTAGTGGTGGTGGTGTGTTGTTTTGTTTTGGGTTTTTTCTTGGGATTTTTATTGTAAGTTTGCTGGTTTGTTTTAGTTTGTTTTGTTTGAGTGAATAGTTGATTTCTTCTTTATTACTTGTGTCATCTCTATCTCTCGCTATCTCTCTCTCCCCCTTTCTCTCTGTCTCTGTATCTCTACGCTCTCTCTCTCGCTTTCTATCTCTTTCTCTCTCTCTCTTCTCTCTCTCTCTCTCTCTCTTTATCTCTCTTTCCCTCTCTCAATCTCTCTCTCTCTCTCTCTCTCTCTCTCTCTCTCTCTCTCTCTCTCTCTCTCTCTCTCTCTCTCTCTCTCTTTCTCCGTATGTCTGTTAGATTCTTTTTCCTATATTCAGATTTGTCAACATAAAGTTTTCTTGTTTCTTTTCTATCGTGTGATTTGGCTTGTGTCTTCTCACTTATTGATTTTGTTCGGAGTTTTTTTTTTAAAGGAAATGAGGAAGAAAAGCTGTCTTATATACCTATTTTCTTTTGTTCAATAAAAAGCAGTCCTGTTCTCATCCAGTTTATGTCCCCGTTTCTGTACTTTCGCTCAGAAACAAAAGTGTCGGGAAACCTCTAAGGGATATTTCAGGAAGAAAACAAAAAATAACCCCCCCCCCTCTCTTAACACACACGAACACACAAACATACGCATGCATGCATGCACGCACGCACAAACACATACATAAACACACACACTATGTATGTGTGTGTATGGAGAGAGAATGAGATACAGAGAGAGAAAGAGAGACACAGACACAGACAGACAGACAGACAGACAGACAGACAGACAGACAAGCAGACAGACTGACAGAGAGAAAGAGAGAGAGAGAGCGACAGGGAGAGAGAGAAATAAACAGAGAGACACACAGGCATAGACAGAGAAACAGACAAAGACAGACAGATCGACAGTCGTCGACAGATCTTAATGCATGCATGGGGGCAGTTTTCGGTCCACAATATCCCCTATCGTTTTTAAGAACAGGGAATACATTTCACGCAAACATCATTATTTCAAATCTTCATGCAAAACAAGAAGCAATTGAGCAAAGCGTCCGCCCATTCTGTTTCTCAGGGAGGCTGCATTTCGCAGTGACGTGCCTCTGAATCAGCCTTCAATTCTCACCAGGCCATGTCCCCCCTAAGTCCTAACACTCTGCTCTAAGTGCCTGCAGTTGATGCTGCTCATTCCGTTCCCTGCATTGTAGGAAGGAGCAGGACTGGAGGCCAGAGAGAGAGAGAGAGAGAGAGAGAGAGAGAGGAGAGGAGAGAGAGAGGAGAGAGAGAGAGGAGAGAGAGAGAGAGAGAGAGAGAGAGAGAGAGAGAGAGAGAGAGAGAGAGAGAGAGGAGAGAGAGAGAGAGAAGGGATGAGAGAGAGAGAGGGACAGAGAGAGAGAGAGACAGAGGAAAGAGAGAGGAGAGAAAGAGGAGGGAAAAGAGAGAAAGGGGAATGAGAGAGGGAGAGGGACAGAGAGAGAAGAGAGAGAGATTGGGAGGGATGGAAAAAGAGAGAGGGAGATAGAGAGAGGGAAAGAGGAGGAGAGAGAGAGAGAAAGATTGAGGTGAGGATGAAAAGCGAGAGAGGAGTGAGAGAGAGAGAGAATGAGAGAGAGGAGTGATTGAGGAGATGGAAAGCGAGAGAGAGGAGAGAGAGAGAGAGGGAGAGAGAGAGATTGAGAGGATGGAAAGCGAGAGAGGGGAGAGAGAAGGGAGAGAGAGAGAGGGAGAGACAGAGAGAGAGAGGAACAGAAGATAGATGAGAGAGTGAGAGAGAGACAGAGACAGACAGATAGACAGAGACTGAGAGAGAAAGTGAAGACAGAGAGACAGACACACAGACACAGAGACAGACACACAGAGACAGACACACAGAGACAGCACACAGAGACAGACACACAGAGACAGACGCACAGACACACAGAGACAGACACAACAGACACACAGAGACAGACACACAGAGACAGACACACAAAGGACAGACACACAGAGACAGACACAAAGACACACACACACACACACAGACACACATAGAGAGAACTAGCTTGGCTGGCAGCAGCATCAGCAGCAGCATCAGCAGCAGCAGCAGCAGGGTGTGCCTCAGGGGCTGCACTAGAGCTGTGCATGTTTCTGTCCATCACCTGCACTCCCCCCCCCCCCCCCCCACACCACACACTGGGCTAGGAGAAGAACGGGGGATGGATCTCTATTGAAAAAAAAAACTAGGGCTCCATGTGGTGACCAATTTGCATTCAGAAAAGAAAAAAGTTCCTGAGGCGGACAATTTCTATGTGATACATGTTTGTTTTTTTCCAAGTTTCTTTGCCATCAAGGAGAAAGCATCCGTAGTGGATGTTCAGTGTTGATCAGTTTTACTGGAAAATAATTCTGAATTTTTTGTTTTACATTTTGGAGAGCATGCCACGAGGTGGTTCGTGAACATAGTTGTATAGTTTGTATCTACCGTGGAAAGACTGATGTAACTATAATATACACTTTTAACTTCATATCTTGTTTGCTGTGTACTTTTCTATTTCTATCAAGATTAACTTCAAATTGGGTTTTTTTCGCAGGTCGACAGATGGCGGTGTGTCATATAATCATAAGTGCTAGTATACATGCCTGCAAGCGTGTGTATGCGTGCGTGTATACCCCTGTGCTCACATACACACATGAATACTATTACAAACACATCCATTCCCCAAACACATAGGCGCGCGAGGAGACACACAAGCATGGCACATTCAGTGAATGCCATTTTGCAAAGTGTTGATGATGTTTCTTGGTATGTGGTAGACCAGAAAAACGGAGACAAACTCACAAAAAAGAAACACAAAGAAACAGAGCAAAACGAAGAAAGCAAAGACGATAGGCATTGGTATTTCGTTTTGTGATCTAGTACATGACGAAGCGAAAAGATGTAGGTAGGACTGACAGACAGAATGAAGCCAGACATGATAAATATGTATGTATGCATGTATGTATGTATGTATGTATGTATGTATGTATGTATGTATGTATGTATGTATGTGTGTATGTATGTATGTGTGCGTATGTATGTATGTCTCTCTCTCTCTCTGTCTCTCTGTCTCTCTGTCTCTCTCTCTCTCTCTCTCTCTCTATCTCTATATATATATATATATATGGTGTGTGTATACGCACGCATATTATGCGTGTTTTTTGTGTTGTGTGTGTTTTGTGGTGTGTGTGTGTGTTTTGTGTGTGGTGTGTGTGTGTGTGTGTGTGTGTGTGTGTGGTGTGTGTGTTCGCTCAAACGTTCATTCTTTTATTGTGTAATAAATGTGTATGTCTCTCTCACTTCACACATCACCTCATTCCGTCCACCGCCTTCTCTCCTTGTTTCTCTGTCAGTCTGTCTGTCTGTCTGTCTGTCCGTCCGGCCGGCCGTCCGTCTGTCTGTCTGTCTGTCCGTCCGTCTGTCTGTCCGTCTGTCTGTCTGTCTGTCTGTCCGTCTGTCTGTCAGTCTGTCTGTCTGTCAGTCTGTCTGTCTGTTGTCCGTCTGTCTGTCTGTCTGTCTGTCTGACTGTCTGTCTGTCTGTGTCTCTTGCTACGAAGTCTCTCAAAGCAAATGACGTGCTGTAGGTGAGATCTGAACTGGCTCCTGCTCTATGCAACCATGAGCATCTCATGAGTCATTGGTTATCATTCAGACTTAATTACAATTAGCTATTTGCGTAATTGGATTTGCGGAGAGGGAGGGGTAGAGAGAGAGAGAGAGAGAGAGGAGAGAGAGAGAGAGAGAGAGAGAGAGAGAGAGAGAGAGAGAGAGAGAGAGCTACACACTTGTTCATCCTTGTTATTACTTTGTGTTCAGTTTGAAACTGAGTTTACGTCAGAGCTTTAAGTCGTATCCGTTCATAGAGAGCTCTTTTGGGGGTTATTTGTTTTCATTATGTTAAATGCATCATGTGATTTTTCTTGTATTTATTTGTATTTACAAAAGAAAGTCGTGTATAACCCCCCTTGTCAATAGGCCACATTGGGCAATGACAATAAATTGGTCACTGCGTCAAAGTGTCAAAGAGAAAGAGAAAGATGGAGAGAGAGAGAGAGAGAGAGAGAGAGGAGAGAGAGAGAGGAGAGAGAGAAGAGAGAGAGAGAGAGAGAGAGAGAGGGAAGAGAGAGAGAGAGAGAGAGAGAGAGAGAGAGAGAGAGAGAGAGAGAGCGAGCTACACACACACTCACACATTCACACAAAATATCACTGTCCAGCTATTACACAATTTTTAGGATGTCCCTCTCACATATCCAGCAGACGGCTCATCAATAGTTTTTTCTCACGTTATTGGATGTTTCCACACGAAAAAAAGCCCAGACAGACAAGTGAGTGTTTCCAATGAAGCTCAGACATCAAACCTAAAGCCACCACACACACACACACAACGCACACACACACACATACACAACACACATACACACACACACACACACACACACACACACACACACACACACACACACATAGGAGGTATTGATCAGACGTCTGCTGAATGAAGGAGACATCCCATTCAAAATTGCTACTGCTCACGGCACTATCAAAATGTTCATTGCAGAGAAAAGAGCCAGATGCTTCAAGCATTTTACAAAGCATCAGCTGAAATGAACCAATGTCTTAAAACTCTTCTTCGAATTCTTTGTGGTTGTTGTTGTTGTTTTTAAAAAAAATATTTTATACCGCTTTAAGTCACGGCAGATTTGTTTGCGTGAAATTAAGCTGCTCTCCCCCGGGGGAGAGCGTGTCGCCACAAGAGCAGCGCCACCCATATTGTTTTCTTTCCTGTAACTGTATTTGATTCCCTATCAGAATGACTTTTTCTACAGGATTTTGCCTGGGACGACACTCTTGTTGCCGTGGGTCCTTTTACGTGCGCTAAATAACTGTGTGCGACACACAGGACCTCTGTTTATAGTCTTATCAAAAAAAAGCACCCAATCTAGCATTAAAACCATCGTTTATGAGTTAAAGCTTAGAGGGGGGGGGGGGGGGGGGGCGCCCAAAACGGGGATCAAACCACCGCACACTTCCGACCCGGGCTTTTTTCTTTCTAGGCAGGCGCGTTACCTCTAGACCACCGATCCATATAATCGAGTTTGGAGAGGTTTCTTTTTTAAAGTGATAGTCATACTTGTCGCGTTGGATTTAAACTGCTATTAAAACGAAATGGTACAATTGTTTGTAAAAAACAATCAAAAAACCCACTTCGCGCTAAGTGACAACCTCTGCAGAAACAAACCTTTACACAAAATGGTTATGGAAAGGTGTGATGCTGAGGGTGTGGGCAAAACAGGGGTTTGGGGGGGGGGGAGAAAGGGGAGGCGGGTAGGGACAGAACGCACAGAGGATGAAGATGCCAGCACAGTTAAATGAGAGGAGAGGAGAGGAGAGGAGAGAGAGAGAGAGAGAACTCTGAACTCTGAACTCTGAACTAGTTTAATTGCACATCGGCCATGGGCCAAGAGAGAGAGAGAGAGAGAGAGAGAGAGAGAGAGAGAGGAGAGAGAGAGAGAGAGAGAGAGAGAGAGAGAGAGAGAGAGAAAGAGAGAAGAGAGAGAGAGAACTCTGAACTCTGAACTAGTTTAATTGCACATCGGCCTTGGGCCAGAGAGAGAGAGAGAGAGAGAGAGAGAGAGGAGAGAGAGAGAGAGAGGAGAGAGAGAGAGAGAGAGAGAGGAGAGAGAGAGAGAGAGAGGAGAGAAGACAGACAGACAGACAGACAGATAGAGAGACAGACAGACAGATAGAGAGACAGACAGACAGATAGAGACCGACAGAGAGACAGACAGACAGAGACAGAGACAGCGAGAGGGAGAGAGAGAGAGAGAAAGACAAAGACAGAGACAGCGAGAGGGAGAGAGAGAGAGACAGACAGACAGAGACAGCGAGACATAGAGAGACAGAGACAGAGACAGCGAGATGCGGGGAGTGAGAGTCTATGGTTTCTGCCTGCTGTTTTTGCTGGCGTGATGATGAGAGCTGGATCGATGCTGAAATGGAAAAGTGTCGATTTGGAAGCAAAGCCTTTTTTTTTATCAACCCTGACAACTGACTGTGTGTTTAGACATACTGCAATGACGGTCAATAGTGCCTGGATTAAAAAGAGGGGATTGAGTGTTTCTGTGTTTTTTTACGTGGTTTTACTAATGTCACTGCGTACGGAATATTGCATAATTATATGCATCGCTATTTCGATTGAGAAATATGGTTCAGCGAGTTTTGGAAAACTAAGAAAAAATCCCAAACTAACCAGTCACTTTGGTACTGTGGTTCGCGCCTTGGGTGACGGGATGGAAGGTTGCAGGTTTGATTCACATAAGGGTGTTTTGGTCACTGGTTTGCTCCTACACAGAGGTCGTTTGCTATGAGCTGATTGCAAAGACTGGGACCACTGGGTCGAGCCTCATTCGCTTTACCGATGCAGTTTGGAGAATATTGTTCAGACCTCCTGACCAGCACTACAGGGATCGCTATATCTGGGAGAGAGAGAGAGGAGAGAGGAGAGAGAGAGAGAGAGAGAGAGAGAGAGAGAGAGAGAATATATATAATATATATATATATATATATTACATAGAGAGAGAGAGATTGTTACAAATTCTTTATTTCGAGGATAATGAATAAGCAGAGAGAGAGAGGGGGGGGGGGGGGTGGCGGGAGAGGAGAGGAAGGGGAGGTGAGAGAGAGGAGAGAGATGGTGAGAAGAGAGATGAGAGGAGAGAGAGGGAGAGAGAGAGAGGGAGGGGGGACAGAGAGAGAGAAGGTGGGAGAGAGAGAGAGGAGAGAGAGGGGGGGGGGATTGTGATAAATTCTTTTATTTTGAGGATAATGAATAAGCAGAGAGAGAGAGGGGGAGAGAGGAGAGAGAGGGGGGGGGGAGAGAGAGAGAGAGAGAGAGAGAGAGAGAGAGAGAGAGAGAGAGAGAGAGTGAGATAGAGAGAAAAAAGAAGAGAGAGAGATATTGTGACAAATTCTTTTATTTGGAGGATAATGAATAAGCAGAGGAGAGAGAGAGAGAGAGAGAGAGAGAGAGAAAGAGAGAGAGAGAGAGAGATTGGAAAATGTATGAATAGCGAGAAAGAGAGAAGAGGAGGAGAGAGAGAGAGAGAGAGAGAGAGAGAGAGAGAGAGAGAGAGAGAGAGAGAGAGAGGAGAGACAGACAGAAGACAGACAGACAGACGAGACGGAGACAGACCATGCAGCAAAAAAGTAGGTTTCTAGCACTGAGAACAGTAGCACAGAAGGAGAACGCCTGATGACAAAGTCAAATACCAAAAACATCACAACCCATCTGCACAAGATCAAGTTACCCCACGTGATGTCTTCAAAGACGTAGACACCAGACGACAGTGGGACACAGCAGATTGACAGACAGACAAGCAGAGAGAAAGACAGAGGCACACCCGAGGGATCACTGTCATGTCAGTAGAAAGGTGACTGTGTCTCCGCCCAAACCAAATGACTGAGCATCAGCTTCCTGGTCGTGAGGAGAAAGCAGAAATGAAAGATTAAAAAGAAATCACTCGCTCTATGTCTTTGTTTACTACTTTCCCAGTCTTTCCCAAACATCCCTTGATCTCTGTGTGGTTTTGTGTGTCTTGACTGTTTAGGTGTCTGTGTGTCTGTCTGTGTGTATGCCGTTATGTCTCCATCTGTCTGTTTGTCTTTCTGCCTACTTTGGTTTGTCTGTCTGTGTGTCCTGCCTGGCCTTCCTGCCTGCCTCTGCTGTGTACATGTCAATCTGATCATTAGAAAAAGAGAGACGACGAAAATAATAATAAGTAAATGTTCAATGTCCTTAAGAAAAGTTATCATATAAAACAACTTACGGTTTGTCAATATTTGCCTCTTACAAAGAATTATTCATATGAATTACACCACAACTAAGGTAGTGATCGAAATATAGTTTCCCTGCAACATCCAAACATATGACAGATATAGTAAGCACCATTTACTTATAGGACAGTTGTAGTATGAGGGTTGTGGAGAAAAAGATGACAGCTTGAGAAGATGCAACATGTTTGGGTAACGGGCATGATTCTGCCACATCGACCTCGCTACATTTCCTTCAAATCCAAAATCAATGCTGCATGCCCACAACTTGTTCACTGTGCTGCTCGTTTTCTTCCTGGTGCAATACAGAGGCACGTTTAGGGGATCAAGACAAGACTCAATAAAACCAACCCCTCCACACACTAAGAGAGAGCTAGGCCCTAGATAAAAAAACCAGCATCTCTCTCCTCTCTGGAGCCTCTCGGGCAGTGGCTAAGGAGGAGACAACTGCAGGGATGGTCAAGGCTGCCGTGGTAATGGCCCCTGATAAGGGTGTAGTGTAGTGTAGTGTAGTGTAGTGTAGTGTAGTGTAGTGTAGTGTGGTGTAGTGTAGTGTAGTGTAGTGTAGTGTAGTGTAGTGTAGTGTAGTGTGGTTAGTGTAGTGGTAGTGTAGTGTGTGTAGTGTAGTGTGGTGTAGTGTGGTGTAGTGTAGTGTAGTTGTGTGTAGTGTTGTGTGTATGGTGTGTGTGTAGTGTAGTGTAGTGTAGTGTTGTGTAGTGGTGTGGTGTAGTGTAGTTAGTGTAGTGTGTGTTGAGTGTAGTGTAGTGTAGTGTAGTGTGTGTGTAGTGTAGTGTAGTGTAGTGTAGTGTTAGTGTAGTGTGGTGTAGTGTAGGTGTGGTGTTAGTGTAAGTGTAGTGTAGTGTAGTGTGTGTGTAGTGTGTATTGTAGTGTGGTGTAGTGTAGTGTAGTGTAGGTGATGTGTGTAGTGTAGTGTGTTAGTATGTGTAGTATGTGTGTGGTGTAGTGTAATGTAGTGTAGTGTGGTGTTAGTGTGAGTGTGTAGTGTATGTAGGTATGTAGTGTAGTGTGGTTGTGTAGTGTGTGAGTTTGTAGTGTAGTGTAGTGTAGTGTGTATGTAGTGTAGGTAGTGGTAGTTGTGTAGTGTAGTGTAGTGTAGTGTGTGTGTGTGTGTAGTGAGTGATGTGTGTGTGTGGTTGTAGTGTAGTGTAGTGTAGTGTGTGTAGTGGTGTAGGTGTGGTGTGGGTTGTAGTGTAGTGTAGTGTAGTGTGGTGTGGTGTAGTGTAGTGTGAGTGTAGTGTAGTGTAGTGTAGTGTAGTGTGTATAGTGTAGTGTAGTGCAGTGTAGTGTAGGTATAGTATAGTGTAGTGTAGTGTAGTGTAGTGTAGTGTAGTGTAGTGAGTGTAGTGTATGTGTGTGGTGTAGTGTAGTGTAGTGTGTGTAGTGTAGTGTAGTGTAGTGTAGTGTAGTGTAGTGTAGTGTAGTGTGTGTAGGTGTGTGGTGATAGTGTAGTGGTAGTGTAGTGTAGTGTAGTGTGGTGTGGTGTAGTGTAGTGTAGTGTAGTGTAGTGTAGTGTAGTGTAGTGCAGTGTAGTGTGTGCGTGTAGTGTAGTGTAGTGTAGTGTGTGTAGTGTAGTGTAGTGTAGTGTAGTGTAGTGTGGTGTAGTGTAGTGTAGTGTAGTGTAGTGTAGTAGTAGTGTAGTGTAGGTGTAGTGTAGTGTAGTGTAGTGTAGTGTAGTGTAGTGTGGTGTGTGTGTAGTATGTAGTGTGTGGGTGTAGTGTAGTAGTTAGTGTAGTGTAGTGTGTGAGTGTAGTGTGGTTGTGTGAGTGTGTAGTGTAGTGTAGTGGAGGTGATAGTGTAGTGTGTGCGGTAGTGTAGTGAGTGTAGTGTAGTGCTGGTGATGTAGTGTAGTGTAGTGTTAGTGCAGTGCGGTGTAGTGTAGTGTAGTGTAGTGTTAGTGTAGTGTAGTGTAGTGCTGTGTGGTGCTATGTTTAGTGTAGTAGTGTGTAGGTGTAGTGTTGTGTAGTGTAGTGTTAGTTGTGGTGTAGTGTAGTGTAGGTAGTGCAGTGTAGTGCAGTGTAGGGAGGGGGAGGCAGAGCTGGTTGATAGTGGAGGAGAGAGAACAGCCCTGAGCGGTATAGCAGCCAGCAGTGGGACGGTGCTGTGTACAGAAATGCCTCTGCTTGCTATTTTGCCTGCCAGGATAAACGATTCTGGCATAAAGTGTACAGCTATGATTAAATACTTTATAGGTAGGTGTGACTGTACGCACACCTGAGGTTATTGGCTACTTCGTTTTACGACAGATTCGACAGAACTGAGACGGCATAGTATCATCTGAGAAACCTGGGAACAGAATTCCATGCACATGCGTACGTTTGAGTATATTCATCTGGAATTATGACTATCCATGCAAGTACACACAAGCAATTGTGGGGGGCTGGAGGGGGGGGGGCGATGCACACACATACATACTATATACATACCATACGCATACACACCATACACGTATAAACCATACACATAAAAACACACACGCCCACACACTTACATACTGGCATGCATGCATGTGTGTGCGTGCGTGTGTATCTTTATACGCGTGTGTTTATATTTGTATATGTTTGGGGAGGAGAGAGAGAGAGACAGAGAGAGAGAGAGAGAGAGAGAGAGAGAGAGAGTAAAACGGAGTTAGACATTAATAACTCTACTTTACACATAATTATAAAGACAAGTACAGAACCTAAGTGACACATGAATACACACTTTACTACCGAACCCACAGTGCAATAATTCTTTCAAAGTCTGAACACTGTCTTCGCCATACTGTCAGAAGTTTCGATTCTCATTTTCTTCAAACGCACACTAGCAAACCACATCCTCAGGGCTAAGAGATATTGGAGAGCAGCACTGCTGTCCTCTAGACAGACACAGTGACCAGAGGTCGGTACATCACAGCTCTTCTGCTGGTCAGACAACTGCCACAGACGCTGATTGATGCTGAACTCTTGCTGATGCAATGGCCTGTCCACTGAAGTTGATAGGCATCTTTAGTGAGGTAGTGAACACTTGGGAAAATGAGCACAGAGAGAGAAAGAGAGATACAGATACAGAGAGAAAGAGAGAGTGGCAGACAGAGAGAGAGAGAGAGAGAGGAGAGAGAGAGAGAGAGAGAGGAGAGAGAGAAAGAGAAAGAGAGAGAGAGAGAGAGAGAGAGAGAGGGGGGGGGGGCAGACAAACATAAAGACAGAGAGAGAGAGAGGCAGACAGACAGACATACAGAGACAGAGAGATAGAGCGAGACAGAGATGAACACAGACAGATCAAGCAGTAGACCAATTGCACCATGGAAGATAACAAAACCAGCAACTAAAGAACCTTCTTCAGAAGCCAGCCTCCAAGTCAATCCCAGATCATCACAATTTGTCTGTACGCATGTGGATAACCTACGTACCTATACCTCTCCCCCCAAAGTCTCTAGGGTATCTTCTTCGTCTCTTTCACGACGTGATAGCGAATTAAGGTATCTACTGCCAGGAAATAGTGGACATGGACAGCATCGTGGAGCAACAGGCTGCAACGATGCTGAAGGTATCCCTGAACATGTCATGGGATGGTGTGGTGGTGAGGAGAATGCCATCGAATCTGGCCGAAGCTAAATGTGCATTTCTTATGATGGCTTTGCTGCCTAACATGATATACGTATTTCTTGGGCTACAATACATTTGAGAAGAGAGAGAGAGATAGGGAAATATAGAGTGGGGGGAGGGGGGCAGGCAGACAAACAAGCAGACAGACAGATAGGCAGACAGAGGAAGAGATATATAGAGAAAGACATAATGAATAAGGAAAGCAAGAGCTATATGGAGGGAGAAGAATGTGAAGAAGAAGAAGAAGAAGAAGAAGAAGAAGAAGAAGAACAACAACAACAACAACAACAACAGCAGCAGCAGCAGTAGCAGCAGCAAAACAAAACAAAAAACAACAACAACAAGATCGAACAACACCAAGAAGACATGATGAGTGAAACTTCAGGCATATCAAATACAGCAAACCTTGCGCAATCTCAGGTCAGCACACACAAAAAGCAGACTCCTGATCCAGATGTCAGCTGTGTGTTTAAGACATCAAAAGACAGTTTCCATGATTTGAGCAATATTTGCTGATGGCGGATTCTGCAGGTGTGAGAGTGGAGTAGCCATGAAGATGAATGAGAGAGCAGATGGTTTCTCGTTCGAAATTCGCTTCTTCAATCTCATTTAATTTCCTCTAAGTCTGAAAACAGATGCTGCTCCTAAACGTCTGTAAATTTTCTGATTGGTTTTCCTGATGCACCATCCAAACACGCCTGCAGGCTGAAGAAACATTAGAGAGCAGAAATGCCAGGCACTGATGAGGAAGGCAGTAAAAGGCGTTTCTGAGCATGCTGAGCATCTTCAGCAGAGGTAAAGGTGGCAGAAATCAAAGTCT
Source organism: Rapana venosa (assembly GCA_028751875.1). NCBI lineage: Eukaryota > Metazoa > Mollusca > Gastropoda > Neogastropoda > Muricidae > Rapana > Rapana venosa. The sequence goes on along the minus strand of CM054153.1, from coordinate 58,573,433 downwards.
GTATTTTCCGGCTGCAATTGACCATGATCAGTCTCTTCTTTACGCAGCGCAGGTGCTTGTCGATACTAGAATACGGGCAACTGGTGAACGTAGCATCGATGAGCATGATGGTGAAGTGCCAGAAATGTTTCTCTACTTTTGTCTACTGTCTTCTAAGATGTCAGAATTATAGCCGTGGAATGTATGCCCCCAATCACTACATTAGGATAAGAGTATGTCTCATTTTGCGAATTTGTTCTCTGTCGTCTTTTGCAATAACACATCTCATAGAACTGAACAGATAGAGCTGAATAGAATTGTAAAAATAGCCTTTTGTTGTGTATTTGTCTGTCTGCCCGCCCGCCCATCCATCCATCCATCCATCCATCCATCCATCCATCCATCCATCCATCCATCCATCCATCCATCTATCTCTCGCTCCCTCTCTCTTTCTTTCTTTCTTTCTTTCTATCTATCTATGTATCTATCTATGTATCTATCTATGTATCTATCTATATATCTATGTATCTATTTATCTATCATCTATCTCTCTCTCTCTCTCTCTCTCTCTCTCTTATATATATATTATTAATATATATTATATATAATATATTATATATATGTGTGTGTGTGTGTGTGTACGTGTGTATGAGCGTGTGCGTGCGTGTAACACTGGATACTGAAGGGGAAGAAAGGGATGGGGAATAAATAGAACTGTAGAAAGCGAGAGACAGAAACAGAAACAGAGACAAACGGCGACAGAGAACACCACATTCTAAAACATATGAAAAGCTAGAACACGTACAGAAGAAACTGCCCCACAAACCACACCACTAATTCAGTCCTTGCACCAACCGTTTCCTTACACGCCTAAACATTCCCAGAAATGCCAGCAGTTTATTTCTCCTTTTCTGCACACCACCAAGCAGAATCGCATCTTTACAGCCAGAGGATATTGCACAGACAGCAGCAGTAGCAGGAATAGGGCCAGCTGGGAGATGGACAGATGTGCTGTAAGCTATGCATCCCTGTATATGAGCTGGGCAGGCAAGCTGCGATCTGCCAAGTTGTCCGCACTGAGCCAAACATGCTGCGATTGGTTGATTTGAGTGTGTGAGAGCGCCAGCAGAGGTTCCAGATGTAGGGACTGTGCCACTAATCTAGCGATATACATGTTACTGGATCATTATTTAGAACTGTGTGCAGTGCCCTGATGTCTGAAATAGTCTAAGGAGAAATCAAGGCACGTCATATTAGGGGGCATCTTTTGCTGGTAAGAAGGTGGGTCTGTCATGTGGTCGATGCCAGCATGCTGTTGATGAGATAGATTACCTTTCTGGAAAAATAACAACCCAACCCAACAACTTAATATGCCTATTTTCAACCAAAAAAAAGGAAGAGGGGGGGGGGGTAGAGACAAACAGAGAGACAGACTGGCAGATTGTAATTGCCCTTCATGGGATGATTAAAGTGTTTTTGACTTGACTTGACTTGACAGACATACAGAGAAGGAGAGTGAGCGAGAGACAGACAGACAGAGACACAGAGATAGACAAACAGACAGACTCACAGAGAGACAGACAAACAGACAGGGCGCTCAAAAAGGAGTAAAAAGAAACATTACAACTCCTTCCTGCTCCCCATCCCCAAGCAATATCGGACACCCTTCCCATCCAACTCTCACCACCATCCCCCTAATACCCCCACACCCCCTACCCCCCAACCCACCCCTTATCTTTCAACACGGCCGCTGAAAGCCCAGAACGTCATGTCTTCCTGTAGTCAGCCCCACAACCTAATGATTTACTGTGGCCTTGCTCTCATCCCCAGTCCCCAGCCTTCCAACACATGGCTATTTCTTTCCCCAGCAGGGCCGGCTTTACTGTGGCCCTGCTCCCACCCCTAAAGGGACGGGATAGCTCAGTGGTCAGAGCACTCGCTTTTTCCCCAGCCAATGTTAAGCAGCGTCGAGTGAAGGTTACCACTTGGATGGGGGACCGTTTGCGCGCCTTGGCTTCACTACAGTCCCCCAGTTCAACCAGCTGTGAACGCTTACCTGCCCTTTTTAGGGTCGGGGAAGGTAAAGCAGAGAGGGAGAGGAGATGGGTGCTGCCTTCAATATGCTGGCCCCTAGAGAAGTGAGGTTTCTGACGCCTCGCTCTCTACGACCTTATAGGTTATGGGACACCTTTACCTTTTACATTATTCTCACCTCCAGCCTCTCCACACCATTTCTGCCAGAGCTAGAGAAGA
>CM054153.1:58566201-58568701 GCA_028751875.1 Rapana venosa | reverse complement strand
TGACAGGCAGGCAGGCAGACAGACTGATAGCCCAAAATACCTACAAACAAACACATTCGTGGACACATGAGAGACAAATACAGACATACATATAAACAGACACGGTTTAGGAATTCCCTCTTGTCTGTCCCACTCTTTCTTTCTGTTGTGTTACTCTTCTTCCTGCTACCTCGTTGAATTTCTTCTGCCCTCGCAGTCCATTTTTCTCCCTTTTTTATTCAGAAATACTGAAAAGGTAACAATATCTCACGCAGAACTCAGATGCGCTGGGCCTGACTTGTCAGGCGCTTAACGGCAGCGCAACGCATTTTCACTCATATGACAGATAACAATAGTTGTTGTCTGAATGTTTAGAGAAGGATAAGAACAAAAAGATCTAAACCATCCTGTTGTTATTTCAGTGAAGAACATAAGGACGGTGAAGTGATTTTGAAGATGAATAGTTATGACAGAAACCACCTCTTGATAGAAAGCTAACAAAAAATGTCAGACTTTAAAAAAATGTTTGCATTGATATCAAGGCAGCTTTTGATCGCTAGTTTTCCTTTAAAACAATGACATTTCGCCGGCAGAACAAAGTTAATTGGTGCAGTGGTTAGCAACGCCCGTAACGAACTGGATGATCGCGGGTTCGAATCTCTTAAAAATCATATTGATTGTTCCTAACTCCAGGCAACGCTACACGGGCTGATTTTTCAGTGGTTTCATGAAATTTTGGAAGACTAGGGCCACAGTCGAGCATCGTCCTCTTCATCGATGCAGTTTTGAGTGTGCTGCTTGAAATACCTAAACCAACACTGCAGGTGTCTGTATCTCTCGGGATATGTTATGGTCGGAAGCGTATAGTTCAGCCATGCCACGTAGTCTCAAAACACACGCGCTTCTCTAGCAGCATTGTTACATCGTCCTCATCGCCGTTGATCATCATGCATCAAAAGAAAAGTGTCTTTGATTATAAGAATTACAGAAGATAGGGCAGCAAAGAAAACTAAAGTGATAGACTTTGTGTGGAGAAGCAGCAGATGTAGGTGACGGGAATGTTGAACAAGTCTAAGAAACGTTATCCAAGTTAAAAACAGCCCTGCAAACGAAGCAACTAAACACAATCCTGTTCACCTGATTTGAGGCATACATGCTTCCCTTCGGCAATCTAGCAAAAAAGAGGGGATGCATTAACAAAACAAGTTTTAACAAAAAGATGCTGCGACAAATATTCTAGGACAACTACAAGGTGACCAAAATGTCAGCCCTAAAAACTGCTGCCTTTAGGGGACGACCACTGAAATCTCCACACAGCCTCCTTTTGATTCATTCAGGAGTGACTTCCGGCTGCTCCGTCCCATGGTAATTGCTTATTTCTAAGAACATTTAATGAGGCAAAATAATATGAAATAAAATAAAATTACAAAAAAATAATGATACCGTAAAAAGCATCGAAGCGAACGCAAATGTAAAATAAGCGAATTAATCATTCCAACAATGGCGTATTAAAAACAAGCCGTCCTCTGGAAGCAGGTGGATATTCCTTTTGAAAATTCACCGGAACTTCCTGGCCAGTCTGAATCCTCTGGGCTTAATTACGGTCCTTAGTTTGGCAAGAGACAAAAACAAAAATGATAACACGTAAACAAACAAGTCAGAGTCTCCAAAATACACAAATACAGCTGTATACCCACTGAGCATTACAAATCATTTCCAAAGAATGCGTGTCCTCAAAGCAGTCATCACAGCAGTTTCTAGATGTGATAACACAGATGAAACACGCTGGGTGATCCACAAAGTGTTTATATGCAGAACGCCCAACATTATGGAAGCTGTCTCACGTCATGTTTTGCAGCATGCTTTGCTGAGCAAGGCTTTCAAGGTAACACATGCTGCCACTACTGCTGATGGTTCTAAGTCACAGTTATTTAAAACATGCACAGGTCAGGTGTTCCAATTGCTCCAGGATAGTCAACACTACAACATTGTTGTGGGCATCCCTCATCATCATGATCATCTATCGCAGCTTTAAGTTCGTTCCCTGTGTTTGACGATTATAATAATAATAATAATAATGTATGGAATTTATATAGCGCTGAATCTTGTAAAGCAACAAATCAAAGCGCTCAGATTTTGTTTCATACCACTTTAAGTCACGGCAGATTTCTCTCCGTGAAATTCGGGCTGCTCTCCCCGGGGAGAGCGGGAGAACGCGTCGCCACTTAGCCATTATCGCACTTAGTTCCTCGCCCTATCAACAATAAGCAAAGGAGAGAAGCAAAAAAAAACCACAACAGAATAAAAGCAATACCATGCAGAGACAGGATAATGCTGACAATGAACAACAAGCATAAAATCATTGACGAGACTTCTGATGATTCCAGTATGTTGTTCCTTCCATGCAAAAACACGTCCACTTCAGTTTCTGTTGGAAATCATTTTTTTTAAAATCTCATATATAGAAAAAATATATATATACATATATATATATATATATTTTATACATTTTATATATATA
>CM054153.1:58523701-58563701 GCA_028751875.1 Rapana venosa | reverse complement strand
TGATCTTCTTTTTTATTAATATCTATACGAGACTTTTCTTATAATATTTGTTTTATTTTTACACCAGGTGACTGCTACCCAGACTGAATGTACAGTTCGCTATGGGCTCACAGAAAATACTTGAAACACACACTGTTGAGCTTCATCCATTTTACTGATGCAATTTCGAGAGTGTTGTTCAAATTATTTGACCAACACTGCAGGTGTCTGCAACTCTCCAGCCTGGTAGATTCTGGGATATTTTGCGACAAGAAGCATGGACGACTGCAATGTGAAATAGTTTCAAAGCCGAGGCTCTTTCCTAGCATCGCTATGACAACATCGCCATCTGGATGTGTATGTGTGTGTGCTTGTGTGTGTGTGTGTGGCTGTGTGTGTGTGTGTGCGTGTGAGTGTGTGTGTTTGTATGTATGTATGTGTGCGTGCGCGCCCGTGTGTGAGTGTATACAGATGTTCGTCCTCTTTCTACCCATCTCATTTTGCCCTCCATTTTTCCTTTAATCCCTTACTTTTATTCCCTCTTTACGCCTGCGTGTCTTCATTCTACAGGGCTCAGCAGCTAAGAAAGGAAGAAAGGCTCTGGCAACGAGGTGGAGATAGCTTTGTAAGCCGCGCAATAGCCGTACCCAACACGACTGCTGGAGATGGCAATCACCTCACCACAGCCTTCCCCGCTTGGCTGAGAAGAGGCAAGATCTGTCTACAAGCACCAGCCAACGTGGCACAGTCGTTTTTAGGAAAATAAATTTAGGCAGGAGAATGGGCCATGAAGGTACAAAACATAGACTAAGAAAGAGGTGGCAGGAACAAAAGAAGCAAGACAGAAACAAAGGGAAGAAAAGAAAATATTGAACAAAGAGAGGGGTACAAAAGATGGAGCAAAGAGAGGGATAGAAAAGGTGGAACAAAGAGAAGGATAGAAAATATTGAACAAAGAGAGGGATAGAAAATATGAACAAAGAAAGGATATAAACTGTGGATCAGAGAGAGGGAAAGAAAATACTGAACAAAGAAAGGGATATAAACTGTGGATCAGAGAGAGGGAAAGAAAATATTGAACAAAGAGAGGGATAGAACAGATGGATGAAAGAAAGGGAAAGAACAGATGGAACAAAGAGATGGATAGAAAAAGTGGAACAAAGAGAGGGATAGAAAAAGTGGAACAAAGAGAGGGATAGAAAATATTGAACAAAGAGAGGGATAGAAAATATTGAACAAAGAGAGGGATAGAAAATATGGAACAAAGAGAGGGATAGAAAATATTGAACAAAGAGAGGGATACAAAAGATGGACGAAAGAGAGGGAAAGACAAGATGGAACAAAGAGAGGGAAAGACAAGATGGAACAAAGAGAGGGAAAGACAAGATGGAACAAAGAGAGGGAAAGACAAATGGATCAAAGAGAGGGATACAAAAGATGAAACAAAGAGAGGGATAGAAAAGATGGAACAAAGAGAGGGAAAGACAAGATGGAACAAAGAGAGGGATAGAAAAGGTGGTATTCCAAGCACAAAATATTAATTTCCAGAAGGTGAGGATGCCATTTCTACTGACCCCCCCTCCTCCCGTGACTTCCACAGGAGGGGGGAAGATGAGTTTTCCAAAGGTAAAAATCCTTTGCCGCAACCTTCTGCCCAGTAAAAACTCCAAACCTGATAATACCATACTATGACTGCACATCTAGATCTCCGTATGCTCCATTGTCCCTCCACCTCCCACCCACCACCCATCACCATCATCACCGAACCACCCCCACCCCCATACCCCCACCCTACTTCCCTCATCACCGCTGAAAACTTGGCAGAAAGATACTGCAGTGTGTATACCAAAGTAAAGGGGGGGGGGGGGGGGGTCAGTTCCTCTGTATTCCCCACAGAGCAGCTTCCTCCCTCCATTATTTCTGACATGTCTCTCACTGACCAATACTCCTGTGCTGCCCCATGTGATGAGGGAGATGATGATGATGATGATGACGACGACGACGACGACGACGACGATGATGATGATGATGATGATGATGATGATGATGATGATGATGATGATGATGGTGGTGGTGACGATGGTGATGATGATGACGACGATGAGGGATGGAGTGTAATGATGACAATAAGGATCAGGGCAAGTCAGATTAGCAAGCCATGTGGAAAAAAATGTGTTTCTTGTGATGAAGCAAGTCTGTTTCTGTTGAGTGTGGTAGGTAGTAGAATATGAAATGGAGGATCTAAAATGATAAAAATAGGGTATTCGCGTGTGTTTGTATGCGAGGAGGGGGTTATTGTGTGCGTGCGTGCTTACACGCGTGCGCGCCTGCTCGCGCGCGTGTGTATAATTATGTGTGTGTCTGGCTGTCTCTCTGTCTGTCTACTGTCTATCTCTCATTTTCTTTTCTGTCCTTCAATGCCCTACGATCCTTCCCTACTTATATGTACAGTCGCTTGTGCATGTGTGTATGTGAGTGTGTGTATATGTGTTTATGTGTGTTTGTGCATGTTGTTTCTCTTCTCTCTCTCTCTCTCTCTCTCTCTCTCTCGCCTCTCTCTCTCTCTCTCTCTCTCTCCATCTCATGTCCTCCTCTGCTCTTCCCCTTAATCCCCTACACTGGTTTCTCCTTACCTGTACGTGTGTTCATTCTACAGGGATCAACAACCAGCCACACTCAGCCAGTCCTCAATGGCTTGTTAAAGCCACACACATGTCCTGCCTTATGCAAATTGCTGGACACAGCGATCCCATTACTGCAGGATCCTCAAAAGCTTAGCTGATGGAGACAGGAGCTTTAGATGTACCAGCCGTCGTGGTGCCGTGGTCAGTGCGTTGACAATCTGGTTAAAAGATCGTGCGTTCAAATCCCAAAAAAGCCATACTCGAGATTTTTTAAAACTCTAGCAGTCTCCTACGTAGAGTGGGTTTGCTGTAGACTTATTCGAAAAAAAACTAGGACTGCACGTTCGATGGACATCACCTGTAGGGAAGCAAGTTTGAGAGTACTGCGCAAATCACTTCACCGACATTGCGGATGTGTGTATCTCTGGTGCCTGGTGGCAAAGTAGACACACCGGTTTGAAGTCGCCTTTCCAGTCTGGTGGTACAAGGCAAATTAGAAATATGAAAATACGGAATCTCTCCCCACTCTTGTAAAAAAAGGAGTCCCATAACCTATAAGGTCGTAGGGGAGCGAGGCGTCAGAAACCTTAACTTCTTCAGGGGCCAGCATATTGAGGGTGGCGCCCAACTCCTCTCCCTCGCTGCTTTACCTTCCCTGACCCTAAAGAGGGCAGGTACCCATTTCCAGCTGGGTGAACTGGGGGACTATACTGAAGCCAAGGCGCGCAAACGGTCACTCATCCAAGTGGTAACCACGCTCGATGCTGCTTAACCTTTGCTGGGGGAAAAGCGAGTGCTCTGACCACTGAGCCACCCCGTCCCCACGCTGCTGGTATGTAGACAAACTCACCATTTTTGGTGTACTTTTAAAAAGACACCATGAATGCGTGTTTTCTTTACAGTGAAAACGATCAACAAATGCAAATACTTATGCAACGAATAAGAACTAGAAGAAGAAGAATTGGGAAGAAGAAGAAGACAATGACAAATTCTTTATTTCGAGGATAATGAATAAGCACTTATGTGCTTTGTTAAATCCAGTCCCTACCCTTATGGATATATATGATAATCAAATCAAATAAAGCCCATATGAATACACTCACACAGTATACGGTAAAATATCTACACAAATGTCCCAACAAACATCACCAAAAAGAGAGAGAGAAAAAGCAACAACAAGTCAGAAAGAAAGCAAAACAGAAAACACAGAAACAACCGAAAAAATAGCAAAGAAACCAAGAGCAAAACAAAAGCGGGAACAACGACAAGGGGAGAGAAGACAACCGAATAATCTCCCCTCCAGAAAAAAGACCCAAACCCAAACCAAAGCAGAACCAAAACAAAACCTCCATAAGGAGCTGAAAAAGAGGAAGAGGAAGTATTGCGAAGAATTGCGAAGAAGAAGAATTGGGAAGAATTGCGAAAGAATAGCTGTGAAGAAGAATTGCAAAGAAGAAGAAATGCGAAGAAGAAGAATTGCGAAGAAAAAGAAGAATTGCGAAGAAAAAGAAGAAAAAGACTTGCGAAGAAGAAGAATAATTGCGAAGAAGAAAAATTGCGAAGAAGAAAAATTACGACGATCAAGAATTGCGAAGAAGAAGAAGCAGAAGCAGGAGCAGGAGCAGAAGAAGAAGAAGAAGAAGAAGAAGAAGAAGAAGAAGAACAAGAACAAGAACAAGAAGAAGAAGAACAAGAAGAAGAACAAGAACAAGAAGAAGAAGAAGATATGCGAAGAAGAAGAATTGCGAAGAAGAAGAAATGCAAAGACGAAGAAGAATTGCGAAGACGAATTCCGAAGAAGAAGAAGAATTGCAAAGAAAAATTGTGAAGAAGAAGAATTGCAAAGAAGAATTGTGAAGAAGAAGAAGAAGAAGAAGAAGAAGAAGAAGAAGAAGAAGAAGAAGAAGAAGAAGAACAACAACAACAACAACAACAGCAGCAACAACAACAATTACAAAGAAGAATTGCGAAGAAGAAGACTTGCGAAGAAGAAGAATTGCGAAGAAGAAGACTTTCGAAGAAGAAGAACACTTGCGAAGAAGAAGAAGAAAAATTGCGAAGAAGAATTGCGAAGAAGAAGAAGAAGCTGAAGATCAAGAAGAAGAAGGATAATTCCACAGTTATTCCCAAACCAATAGCTTCTTATTCAATCATTTTCTGGCATGTCAAAAATTGACCAATCATCTTCCGTTATGACCAGTGAGGAGTGAAACGAAAGAAGAAGAGGAATGAGTTGCTCGTAACTGTCGGGTTTCAGAGAATCAAGGGGAATCAAGAGATTTTTAAGAAGCTGCATCTTGCTGCTGGGATTTCAAACCTATATAATTATAATCAGTCACTATAATTGTGATAGTATCAGTTTGTGGAAACATTAATGATATGCTGATGGCAAAGAAGAAGAAGAAGAAGAAGAAGAAGAAGAAGAAGAAGAAGAAGAGAAGAAGAAGAAGAAGAAGAAGAAGAAGAAGAAGAAGAAGAGAAGCTGCTGCTGTTGACGATGATGATAATGGTGGTGGTGATGATGATGATGATGATGATTATGATGATTATGTTGATGATGAGGTGGAGGAGGAGAAGGAGATGATGATAATGATTATGATGTTGCTGCTGCTGCTGCTGCTGATAATGATGGTGATGATGATGATTAGTATTATTATGATGATGATGAAGAGGAGGAGGATGGTGATGATGATGGTGATGGTGATGGTGATGATGATGATGATGATGATGATGATGATGATGATGATGATGATGATGATGTTGATGAAGATGATGATGTGTACTACGACGACTTTTGTCTTTGTCTTCTAAAACACAAGCGTATGCTTCTGCATCTGCTTGCATGCATGTGAATGTTCGTACCCCCCTTATCCTCTCTGCAATGTCCAAGTGCTCCTTTCAGGTCCAACACTCGCCTGTCCTTCTTTACACTTCATTTAGTATGTCCTTGGTCAGGTTATGCGTCCTTTTTTGTCTTTTTCTAAAACCTCTTTTCAAATGGGCTCCCATCCTCCCTTAATTGCTCCCTCTACAGCTGTATGCGGGCATTCCATTTACTTGAGCAGGAAAAGAGTGGGGATTCCATTTTAAAGCCACAGGCAAATTGTAGCAGACATGAGGGGCTCCTGATCCCAGTCTGTTCTCAGCTATCCGTGTGACAAGCCCATTAAGATCCGCCTTTCCACATCTTCTGTTGCCAGTCCCCAATCAGCAATTCAATTGTGACAAGGCCATTAGAACTCGCTTTCCAGTCAGCGACACAAGCTCCATGAAGGGCCGGCAATTAAGGTGCTGGATGTCTGCACCGCTATAGGGCTGCTGTGAGGATAAGCTTGTCTTATTTTTTGATCTTGTGAGAGAAGGCAGGAACAAAGGGCACTTGATTTGTTTTCATCCCGCGCGGATGCTGTTCAGATACGCTCATCGAAGTTTCTGGAACTGATGAAAGAAGAATGCGAAGAAGAAGAAGAAGAAGAATGCAATGATGATGGTGATGACGGTGATGATGATGATGACGATGATGATGACGACGACGGTGATGATGATGATGATGATGTTGCTGCTGCTGCTGCCGACGATGATGATAATGATGGTGGTGGTGATGATGATGATGATGATGATGATGATGATGATGATGATGATGATGTTGATGATGAGGTGGAGGAGGAGATGATGATAGTGATTATGATGTTGTTGTTGCTGCTGCTGCTGATAATGATGATGATGATGATGATGTTGGTGGTGGTGGTGACGATGATGATGGTGATGAAGACGATGATGTGGACTACGACGACGTTTGTCCGTGTCTTCTAAAACACAAGCGTATGCTTGTCCATCCGCTTGCATGCATGTGAATGTTCGTACCCCCCTTATCCTCTCTGCAACTTCCAAGTGCTCCTTTCAGGTCCAACACTCGCCTGTCCTTCTTTTCACTTCATTAAGTATGTCCTTGGTCAGGTTATGCGTCCTTTTTTGTCTTTTTCTAAAACCTCTTTTTAAATGGGCTTCGACCCTCCCTTAATTGTTCCCTCTACAGCTGTATGCGGGCATTCCATTTACTTGAGCAGGAAAAGAGTGGGGATTGCATTTTAAAGCCACAGGCAAATTGTAGCAGACATGAAGGGCTCCTGATCCCAAGATGTTCTCAGCTATCCGTGTGACAAGTCCATTAATATCCACCTTTCCACAGCTCCTGTTGCCAGTCCCCAATCAGCAATTCAGATGTGACAAGGCCATTAGGACTGGCTTTCCAGTCAGCGACACAAGCTCCATGAAGGGCCGGCAATTAAGGGGCTGGATGTCTGTCTATAGGGCTGCCGTGAGGATAAGCTTGTCTTGTTTTTTGATCTTGTGAGAGAAGGCAAGACAAATGTAAAGGACACTTGATTTGTTTTTATCCCGCGCGGATGTTGTTCAGATAGGCTCATCGTAGTTTCTGGAATTGATGAAAAAGAAGAAGAAAAATTGCGAAGAAGAAGAATTAAGAAGAAGAAAAATTAAGAAGAAGAATTAAGAAGAAGAAGAAGAAGAAGAAGAAGAAGAAGAAGAAGAAGAAGAAGAAGAAGAAGAAGAAGAAGAAGAAGAAGAAAGAAGAAGAAGAAGGAGAAGAAGAAGAAGAAGAAGAAGAAGAAGAAGAAGAAGAAATAAAGGAGAGAAGGAAACATAAAGAAGCGGTTAACGGCGGGCCAACGCATTTTCGCTCACATGACAGAGTGCAAGGTTTGTTGTCCGAGCGTTCGACGAAGACGTACTACCTCGCCATAATTAAAGCTAGACATGCTCAAGAATGGTACGGGTTCTTCAGAGGTGGTCACCACTGTGTTACTCCTCGGCTACAGCACCACCGTTTACCACTGGTGAGATGTTGCATATGCACCCGCTCCTACCCATCATTAAGGTAGCTGCATTCCGACTTCGGGGATGAAATTATTGTAATGGAGGTGTTGGCGTTTTGCTCATATCCATAGCTAGCTAGCTGACCAAGCTTTTAACGTGCCCCGAATGAAGAAAAGCCAAGAGAGAAAGGCGAGAGAAGACGATACTAACATGACCCATTAGATGAAAGAGGCGGGAAGGGCTGCTGAGGAAAGGTAGGGTCGGGTAAACTGCAAATGGCGCTGGAGGTTTTCTCGATTTTATATGTTTTAATAAAGATTATGTGGAAATAAAATAAAATAAAACAGCAAATCAATTTCTTAAGAGCAAGAATACGAAAGCCATCCTGCTTCTCTGAAACAATCTCATGCCTAACATTCAACAATGTCTCATTTGATACCTTTTTATCTTGCATTCTCTTGATCCTTGATATCCCCTCCCTTATCATTGATCTTCTCCGACTTCTTCATCGTTATCTTTTTCTTAAGTCTGCTTTTATAATTCTAATGTCAAATAAATCGCATAGAAAGAAAAGCAAGCTTATCACCAGGCAGGCAGAAGGGCGGGAACAGAGGTCTCCATCATCGCTAGCCATTCCTTCAGTTTCCCCACCACCTGGCTACACACAGGCTGTGCTACACACAGCTGACTAATAAGACAACAATCAGTACCTATACCTTCCTTCTTCGTCGTGGTCGAACGCTCAGACAGCAACTATTGTTGTCTGTCGTGTGAGCAAAATGCCTTGCGCTGCGTTAAGCGCCTGGCAGGTCAGGCCCAGTGCATTCCAACTTTGGCGTGGGAGAGAATGTTTATCTTTGAAGTCTTTCTGGAAGAATAAGCCTGAGACTAGATTATAGCAGGGAGGTAGAACAAAGACAAGAATGAGGAGACCGGAAGATAAAGAACACAGCAGAAACAAAGGGAGGTGTACAAGAGACGAACTCCCAGCACAGAAGTTCCAGAAAGTAGGGATGGTATTTGTACCAATCGGTCCCCGACATCCCCATGGAGGGACAACTGTTTCAATAGAAAAGTGGACAGTAGTTGTGTGCTGATGCATAACAGAGGTAATGTCTGCATGCTGTGGTGGCGGCGCTGCTCTTGTGGCGACGCGCTCTCCTCTGGGAGAGCAGCCAAAATTTCACACAGAGAAATCTGCCGTGACTTAAAGTGGTATAAATAAAATATTCCATACAGGACAATGCCGCTAACTTCAGGCTGAAATACACACACGCTACAGTGCCTTTTGTGCAAGACAATCTTCACAGCCACAAGCTGTACTATATAATATTCAACTGGTTCATAGAGAACCAGATAGTTATCTGTGTGTATGCACGACTATCCAGATGGCTAATGTTGCCCTGTGGATTATAGAAGCTTCCATTCCACTTCCAATCTATATCAAAGTACGGGCGTCCCATAACCTATAAGGTCGTAGGGGAGCGAGGCGTCAGAAACCTCTAGGGCCAGCATATTGAGGGCGGCGCCCATCTCCTCTCCCTCGCTGCTTTACCTTCCCTGACCCTAAAGAGGCAGGTACCCATTTACATATCGGTGAACTGGGGGACTGTACTGAAGCTTAGTGTACAAACGGTCACACATCCACTTGGTAACCACGCTCGATGCTGCTTAACCTTACCTTGCGGAAAGCGAGTGCACTGACAACTAAGCTATCCCGTCCCCAATATATGTCAAGAAGAGAACAACACACAAATTAAGTGTGTAAGTGATGGATGCAGTGGTACACTGTGGTGTGGCGGGGACGAACCCTGGCAGTGAGGATAACTGAGGCTGGGGAATGGTGTCGCCACACCAGTGACATCCACTCTGTCATAAACCTCATACACGTACACACTGGTACCGTGGGGACACGTTACAGAGTAGCAGTTTGACTGTTGCCTGACCTGTGGAGACACATGCAGATATCAGGGTGTGTGGTTTTTAGCAAGTGTGTGTGGGGGGGGGGGGGGGGGTAAGGTGGGCTTGTGTGTGTGTGTGTGTGTGTGTATTTTTGTTTGCCTTTTCTTTCATTGTTTCATCTCTAGGGTAATGGAATACGCAGCTGTGCGCTTTTATGCACTTAGTCACTGTGTAAACCTGCATTTATATCCTTTTTTTTTTACCCGGCCTTACTGAAAAACTTGACCTACTCTTTTAAAACAAAGAACAAGTTTTAAACTCTGCGCAAGATGTTCTATATCTGTATGTGTGCGTGCGTGAGTGTGTATATGTGTGTGCGTGTGTGCGTGCTCGCATGCCCGTGCGTGCGTGCGTATGTGCTTGCGTGCGTGTGTGTGAGTGCATGCGTTCGTGCGTGTGTGTATATCTGTGTGTGTGCATGTGTTTGTGAGTGTGTGTAAGCGCGCGTGCGCGCGCGTGTGATTGTGTATAAAAGGCAGGGGAGAATAATTCCGAAGAGCCAACAGCGGAACATCCTTGCAGATGGAAACACTGTCTTTGAAAACTGATCACAGCGCTGTCAGCAGGAAAGGCCTTCATTTCACGCCTGACAGCATCACTACACACACCGCATAATTGAAGAATAATAATCATTCTGAAAACAACGTTTTGTGTTTCTGATCATATTTTGCCTTGTGCCAACTGTTAAGAAGAGACCGTAAGAAATTTAAAAAAAAAGAAAAACACGCTCCATAATTGAAGAAAAATAATTCTGAAAACAGCGTTTTGTATTTCTGTTCAGTTTTTGCTTTGTGTCAAGTCAGAAGAGGAGAATCTGAGGAATAATAAAAAGGACAAGAAGAACATTTGTGAATGAATGGGCAAATAAACTGACAAACAAGGACAACTAAAAGAACGAATTAGTGTAATTTCCTGCCAATAATCTGGAATATATAATTTGGCTCTTTCATAAATAATGTAAAAGCAGGGAAGAAAATGCACACACACACGCGCACAAACACACGCTCACTCACACGCACACTCATACTCACTTACACACACACTTTCACTAACACACACTCTCTCTCACACACACACTACTACTACTACTACTACTACTACTACTACTACTACTACTACTACTACTACTACTACTACTACTACTTACTTCTACTACCACTACTACTACTACTACTACTACTACTACTACTACCACTACTACTATTACTACTTCTACTACTACTACTACCACTACTACTACTACTACTACTGCTGCTGCTGCTGCTGCTGCTGCTGCTGCTGCTGCTTGTACCACACACACACACACACACACACACACACACATACACACACATACACACACACACACACACACACACACAAACAACACTCACTCACTCACACAATCACTCACAAATACTCAAAATAAGCTTCTTAAAACACGAACACTTTCTACACTTTTTCCCCCATCTGTTTTTCTCTCTTCTTCCCACTCCGCCCAAAAAGCCACTGGCAAAGACACAGGAAGACGTTGTCACTTAAGAACGACAACGTAGGAGATTGGATCCGAAACGAAAAGAAGGGAGGGGGGGGGGGGGTGGATGAGAGATATATCCGAGTGGGGGTACGGTTGAGATTGGAGGAGAGCGGTGGTGGTAGAGGGGGGGGGTGGAGGGTTAGTGGAGGCAAGGATTTAGAGAGGAGAGAACGTTGAAAGATGGACAACAACTTGTATTTTTATTTCCAGCAACAACCCAGCTTTGTCTGAGAATCAGGATATTTGATGACATTTTTATTTTCTTTATAGGAATAGCGATGTTTCAGTTTAGTCTGAATACCGCTTTTTAGCAAAGGTATCGATGCAATAGCTAAAGTGGTGGTAATAGAAAGCGTGGTGGAAAGCTGACAGGTACATATAGAAGAAGAAGAGGAAGAAGAGGAAGAAGAAAAATAAGAAGAAGCAGAACAAGAAGTAGGAGAAGAAGCAGAAGAAGAAGTTTTGCGAAAGAAGAAGAAGAAAGAAGAAGGAAAGAAGGAAGAAGAAGAAGAAAGAAGAAGAAGAAAGAAGAGAAGAAGAAGACAAAGAGAAGAATTGCGAAGAATTGCGAAGAAGAATTGCGAAGAAGAAGAAGAACAACAACAACAACGACACGAACAACAACAACAACAACAACAACAACAAGATACGGGGATGCAGAAGGAAAGAAAACCGAATAACACGGCGTATTTTAAATCGACTGGTCAAGTCATTTTTCAATTGATGGGACATCTGCTATAGTCTACAGGCTAGCGTGTTTGTCGGCAACATCTCCTGCTACCCATATCCATAACAAAATATACTGAATAGCTTTCCCTTTTGATGTTTCTTTGCACAGAAAGTGAGCAAACAGATCCGGAGACATTCAACCAAGCACATAAAGAAGGAAAGGAAAGAAGAAAGACAGTCAAAAAAGCAAAAACAAATACACACATAAACAAACGCAAGCCTTACTTTCCAGATGGCGAACACACCTTTCACAAAATGGATACAGCTTTTATCGAGAAAAAATAAAAGCAATATGTCATTTTCCCTGTAAATTATGCGAAGAAGTTTCATTTTTTCTCTCTCCAGTGTTGTTATTTTTGATCGGAATTCGGGTCTGTCAGTCAGACAGCATAGGAGGCAGTAGAGGACAAGGGTCAATGTGTGCAAACTCCGTGAATAGCTCTGTGTACAGCTGTGTACGCCTCAGAGCGTTCATATGTGAATTATAAGATTGTGTAGTGCATAACTTATCCAGGAGGGTGCATATGTTACAGAGATATATTGCTTTTTTATCAAATATTTTTGTCTGAAAGACATAAGAAAGGGTTTGGGTTTTTTGTTGTGACAGCATTATTCGTTTTCCAATTTCACAGAATGTGCAGAGGAGATATTTTTATATTTGTCTTTCGGCTTTCTGAAAAACGATAAAGTTGTGTGTGTGTGTGTGTGTGTGTGTGTGTGTGTGTGTGTGTGTGTGTGTGTGTGTGTGTGTGTGTGTGTGTGTGTGTGGTGTGTGTGTGTGTGTGTGAGAGAGAGAGAGAGAGAGAGAGAGAGAGAGAGAGAGAGAGAGAGAGAGAGAGAGAGAGAGAGGAGAGAGAGAGAGAGAGTGTGTGTGCGTGTGTGTGTGTGTGTGTGTGTGTGCTATCGTGTGGTGTGTGTGTGTGTGTGTGTGTGTGTGTGTGTGTGTGTGTGTGTGGTGTGTTGTGTGTGTGTGTGTGTGTGTGCTAGTGTGTGTGTGTGTGTGTGTGTTAATGTGTGTTATTTTGTGTGCGTATGATTTTTTTCAGGTTTTAGGGAATACCACAAATGGATATAAGTGCTATTTTTCATGCAACTATTTAGGAATGTCACCTACAAAACGTTTTTATTTTTACAAATAATTGTAATGCACAGACCAGGACATGAATTCTCACAAATTTTCACAGTACGTGTACATTCGCAAACCAGTATTACACCGGGAAATACTCTTGTTGTTGTTGTTGTAGCTGTTGTTTATGGTGTTGTTAAGCTAATCTCAACGCTTAGGCAGTGGTGTATTTTTGTATGTTTCCTCATATTGCGTAACATGGTAGATGCAATTTTGTACTATACATATATACCCATACTTAAAACCGTGGAGTTAAAGCTGTGTTGATACTACTACTAAGCTAGATTGCTTCCGATAGCTTTTCTTTGTATTACTGTTTTGTTTATTACGTGAAATGTGCTGCATTTACTGTTGTTAAACCTTTTTGTTCTTCTGTCCATGTTCTTGTGATGAGACTAGTTCACACACACAGCCACATACACACACGCACACACACGCACACACAAACACACACGGACACACACACACACGCACACACATAAACTACACACATACACCCCTCCCCCCACCTCCTCAACCCCACCCCGCCCACACACACACACATACACCCTCCCCCCCACACACCATCCACACCCACAATCCCACACCCCCCCCCACACACACATACACACACCACCCACCCCCACACCCACACCCACCCACACACACGCACACACAAACACACACACACACACTCACGGAGACACACACACACACGCACACACGCACACACCATAAACACACACGCATACACTCCCCCCAACACACACACACACATACACCCTTCCCCCCACCTCCTCACCCCCCACCCCGCCCACACACACATATAACCACCACCCCCAACACACACATCCACACCCACACCCATCCACCCACCCCCCCACACCCCCCTCCCCCCCCCCCCCACACACACACATACACACACACTCATGGACACACACACACACGCACACACGCACACACACAATTACACACACATACACCCCCCCCCCCCCCACATTACACACACCCACACCCCACCCACCCACCCACCCACCTACACCCACACACACATCCACCCCCACCCCCCCACCCCCCCGGGACCCCCCCCCCCCCCCCCACCACACACACACACCAGATGCCAAGCGTACCGTCCTCCCTTCCCCACCCTCCATGTCCCTCTCTATGTCTGTTCTTCCCCTTCTGTTTCACAATAAACACATCGACCATATGCGTATTTCTAACTTACTTGCTCCAATGCTTGTTGGTTTACCTGTGGGGTATCACTGATTTATCTTTTTCTGACGTGTAGCCATGGCTTCTACAGTTCGTTGCTGTGTCGAATGTGCTCCTCCCCCTCCCCCCCAAAAAACGCCCTATCTGTCCACACACACACACACACACACTATATTTATTTATTTATTTTATAATCGAGGATAATGGAATAAGCGCTTATGTGCTTTTTCACATCGATTCCCCGTGTGTATGCGGTTTTGTAAATTCTGTCATATGTTCCCAGCGGCACACGATGGCCTACTCTTCCGAAATGTTCTGCGTGCGTTTGTACACGGGACCTCGGTTTATAGTCTCATCCGAAGGACTTTTGGGGAGAGTGGAGTCTGCAATGATGTTAACTCCAGGGGAAAATATCCCCTTGAACGGGAATCGAACCCGGGTCGTCAGATTGCGAGTGCAATGTTCTAACCACTAGGCTATCCCCTCCCCCGCCCTATCATCATGCCGCCACCGTCCCCTATGCCCCACATCCTGTTTGTTTGTCACACACAGACTCTTGTGCCAGACATAACGGATGACAACCAACACTCCCAGAAATTATGATTGTGATGACACAGCTCTGTCTCTGTCTGTCTGTCTGTCTGTCTGTCTATCCGTTTGTCTCTGTCTGTCTGTCTGTCTGTCTGTCTGTCTGTCTGTCTGTCTGTCTGTCTGTCTCTCTCTCTCTCTCTCTCTCCTTCTCTCTCTCTCTCAGAAATATGATTCTGATGACAAAAGGCTTCCCTCCCCGTCTCTGTCTCCCCTTTTTGTCTGTCTCTCTCTATCTTTTGTCTCTGTCTCTCTCTCTCGTTCTCTCCGTCTCTCTGTGTCTCTCTCTGTCTCTGTTCTCCCCCTCTCTTTCTCTCCCTCGCTCTCCCTCTCCCTCTCTCTCCCTTTCTGTCTCTGTCTTTCTCTCTTCCTCTCCCTGTTCCTCTGTCCCCCTCTCTTTCCCTGCCTCTCTGTCTCGCTCTCTTTCTGTCTCGCTCTCTCTCCGTCTCTCTCTTTTTTCTCTCTCTCTCTCTCTCTCTCTCTCTCTCTCTCTCTCTCTCTCTCTCTCTCTCTCTTTCTCTCTCTCTCTCCCTCTCTCTCCCTCTCTCTCCCCCTCTCTCTCTCTCCCTCCCTCTCTCTCTCTCGTAATATCCCATCTTCCCCCTAAAAAATCGAACCAATCCAAAAAAAACAAAACCAACAAATCGAAAAGTGCGCATGAATGAATGAAAAGGGCAGACTGAGTCTCTCACCGTGTATGTTTACGTCAGTTGTGGTTTTTCTTTTTGCTCTTCCAAGTCCGTGACATTTATTTTTCACCTTAGTGTATTTCGCAGGGTTACTGATCAGATTTCCAACCGCGTAATGACAGAGCGTTGACACAGACGACAGTTTTGACAGGAGGGTTTTGTATTTCTGCCAATACGACAGGAAACACCGTGGCTACATGCCACAGCAGCATCGACAGGGAGTCTGCCACTGACTGGCCTACATACAGCATGGAGGAGGAGGAGGACGACGACGAAGAGGAGGAGAAGGAGGAGGAGAGAAGGAAGAGGAGGAGGAGGGGGAGAAGGAGGAGGAGAAGGAAAAGGAGAAGGAGGGGGAGAAGGAGGAGGAGAAGGAAAAGGAGAAGGAGGGGGAGAAGGAGGAGGAGGAGAAGGAAAAGGAGAAGGAGGGGGAGAAGGAGGAGGAGAAGGAAAAGGAGAAGGAGGGGAGAAGGAGGAGGAGAAGGAAAAGGAGGAGAAGAGAAAGAAAAGAAGCAGGAGAGGAGGAGGAGGATGGAGGTAAAGAGAAGAATGAGGAGGAGGAGTCGGAGAAGGAGGGAAAAGAGGAGGAGGAGACAGAGGAGAAGAGGGAAGAAGAGAAGAAGGAGGAGGAAGAGGAGGAGGTGGAGGCGGTGGAAGAAAGGAGGAGGAAGAGGAAGACAACGAGGAAGCAGCAGGAGAAGAAGAAGATGATGGTGATGAAGAAGATGATGGTGTTGAAAAAGAAGAAGACGAAGAAGAAGAAAGAAGAAGAAGAAGAAGAAGAAGAAGAAGAAGAACAACAACAACAACAACAACAACGACAACAACAACAAGGAGAAGAGCAAGAAGTTCAAGAAGAACAAGAAAAAGAGCAAGGAAATAAAACAAGAAAAAAAAGGAGGAGAAACAAAAACTATCCAGAACTGGGCAGTAGAGGGCTTTTAGAGAAGAAACCTGCTCTTACGAAATATATTGGTAAATAAAAGAAATGGGAATCAGAACTGTAAGCATACGGGAAGTGATAGAATACAGGGAGGGGGGGGGGGGGGGTGGCGAGAGTGCATGCAGTGTAGGACTAGGACAAATGGGGAGGGAGGCGTCTGTGTGACCAAAACACAAACAAAACAACTAAACAGTAGAATGTGAACTCAAACCCCAAACCTGTGGAGATGACACCTTAGCAGACTCATCAAGTTATGATGGGGATCAGTCTTTGACAGACACACGGAAGGCAAGTTGGCGTCATTGCTGTTGTAGGGTGGTAGTACCTCACCTGTCAATTCTGCCCCCCAGGAAATCTTCAATGTACAACTAGCGGAGGGATGTGGTGGATCGGTGGTCTAGAGGTAACGCGCCTATCTAGAAAGCGAAAAGTCCGGGTCGGAAGTGTGCGGTGGTTTGAATCCCGTTTGGGCCTGAAACCTTTCCCCCATCCATTAGACCATGAGTAGTGGTCTGGGTGCTAATCTTTCGGATGAAACGATAAACCGAGGTCCCATGTGTTAAAAAAAATATTTAGCGCATGTAAATAAACCCAAGGCAACAAGGGAGCTGTCCCTGGAAATATTCTGTAGTAACAAGCAAATCCGATAGGAAACAAATACAGTTGCCGACAGGGAAAAAAAGAAAAAAGGGTGGCGCTACTCTTGTGGCGACACGCTCACCCCAGTGCTAGCAGCCCGAATTTCACGCAGCGAAATCGGTCGTGACTTAAAAGTGGCATAAAGAAATACAAATAGATAAATAAAAGTAAATACATACATATATATAACGATGACGGTAGAAAACTGACACATCCCCAAATGATCTAAAAAAACAAAAACAAACCCCAAACCCCTATACTTTTGGTGAGAGAGAGAGTGTGTGTGTGCATGTATGTGTGTGTGCGTGGTTATGTGTGTGTGTGTGAAAGAGAGAGAGAGAGAGAGAGAGAGAGAGAGAGAGAGAGAGAGAGAGAGAGAGAGAGGCAGACAGACAGAGACAGACAGACAAGGACAGACAAGGACAGACAAGGACAGACAAGGACAGACAGACAGACAGAGGGAAGGGAAGGCAGAGGGATGTCTATGTCCCAGGGGTGCCTGTGTCTTGTGGCCAAAGTCTGTGAAGCGGAAAGGATAAAGATAGCATCAGTGATGCTGACAATGACACTTACTGTCTGTCATGCTCACCCCCCCAGACAGAGTGCGGATTCCTTCGTTTCTGTACTGGATGATGCTGACAATGCCAGACACCGTCTTACTTCATCCTGCAGACAGAGTGTGGCTGCCTTTGTGTCCATACTGAATGATAACGACAATGCCAGACACTGTATTGCTTCAGCCCACAGAGTGTGGCTGCCTTTGTTTCCATACTGGATGATAACGACAATACCAGACAATTATTGTCCTTCCCCAGCCCACATAGTGTGGATGCTTTTGTTTCTAATCTGGATTTTGCTGACTGTGCCAGGCACTGTCTTGTTTCATTTCAAGTCAACAGACGGAGTGTGGCTGCCTATCATTCCTTACTAGATGATGCTGACAATGCCGGACACTGCACTGCTCCATCCCACAGAGTGTGGCTGTCTTTGTTTTCATGCTGGTTGAATCCGACAATGCCAGACACTGTCTTGCATCAACCCACAGACAGAATATGGCTGCCTCTGTTTCTATACTGGGTTTTTGTGACTATGCCAGACGCTGCCCTGCTTCAGACCCACAGATGGAGTGTGGCTGCCATTATTGGGTGATGCCAGCAATGCCAGATATCCTGGCCTTCACCTTTGGTCAAGTTCCCCACAGACCGATTGTGGCTGCCTCCATTTCCATACTGATGTTGCCCTAACGGACACAGATGTACAGTGAAGAACGCTAAGTGGCCAAGACAACGGCCACAGAACACGCTACAGCTGACCGTGTTTTACATGACTGTGGTCATTTCGCTTCATCATCCGGACTTCTCTTCCCTTTATTAACTCCTTCAGGAGTCGTTGGGGAGCTGTCCTGAATATTTTAGACCGTGTGGCCTTGACAAGTTAAGCTTGGGGGAAGGTTTCTCTTTAAATGGCAGAATGGATGATAGGTAATCTATTCTGTCTCTTTCTGTCTCTCTCTGTTGCTTTCTCTGTCTCCTCTCTCTCTTTCTTTCTATATGTCTGTCTAAATACCCCCCCTCTCTCTCTGTGTCTGTCTGTCTGTCTGTCTTTCTAGCTCTCGCTCTCTCTCTCTCTGTCTCTCTCTGTCTTTTTGTCTCTTCCTCTGTCTCTCTGTCTCTTCCTCTCCAGCCGTAAAAGAAGACACAATGTTTAACTGCTGTCCACACTGTCTTTCAGTTTTTAAAGAACACACCACTCGTGCCTTTAATCACTAAAACACACACATCTTCTCCTGTGATCACTGAAACACACACATCTTCTCCTGTAATCACTGAAACACACACAGCCCGCTTCTCCGCCATCTTCTCCTGGTTCGTTTTTGTTGTGAAATTACTGCGTGCTGACACATGTAATTATTGACCAGAGAGAGAGAGAGAAAGAGAAGAGAGAGAGAGAGAGAGAGAGATGGGAGAGAGAGAGAGAGAGAGAGAGAGAGTGAGAGAGAGAGAGAAAGAGAGACAGACAGACAGAGAGAGAGAGGGGGGGGGGGGCAAAGAGAAAGAGAGAGATATACAGATAGAGACAAACAGACAAACTGATAGACAGACACAGCGAATTATTTAGAAAGAGAGAGAGAAGGGGGTGAGAGAGAAGGGGGGGGGGTAGGGAGAGAGAGAGGCAAAGAGAAGATAGATAGATAGATAGATAGATAAATAGATAGATAGATAGGTAGATAGATAGAGTCAGACAAACAGACAGACAGACAAATAGCCAGACACAGCAAATTATATATACAGAGAGAGACACACACACGCAGAGACAGGCAGACATTAAGATGGTCAGACTGGAGGCAGAAAGAGTGAGAGAGAGAGAGAGGGGAGAGAGAGAGAGAGAGAGAGAGAGAGAAGAGAGAGAGAGAGAGGAGAGAGAAGAGAGAGAAAGAGGAGAGAGAAGAGAGAAGAAGAGAGAGAGAGAGGAGAGAGAGAGAGAGGAGAGAGAGAGGAGAGAGACGAGAGAGAGAGAGAGAGAGAGAGAGAGGCAGACAGGTGTGCAGGTGGACAGGTTAAATCGGCAGACAAAAACATGCACTGAATAGGAGAGAGAGAAACAGAGACAGATAGACAGAACAATATTCATACAGAAAAAGACAAAGAGAGAAACACACGCAGAGACAGGCAGACATATAGATGGTCAGACAGATGGAAAAAAAACTACCATGGAGAGAGACAGACAGAGAGACACAGAGGCAGGCAGGCCTGCAGGTGGACAGATAAACAGACGGCAGGCAGACAGGTATACGCAGAGATAAATCGGTAGAAAAAACAAAATGGAGACAGAGACAGACAGACTTCTTCTTCTTCTTCAAGTGTCCGGTCTGGTCCTGCAGACATCGACGATCATGGCTCTCCATTCTTCCCTGTTCTCGGTCCCTCTCATGAGCTCATTGTTGGTGCCCTCTTTATTCGTTGCGAATTTGTTTAAGCTGTCTGTGAATTTTGTGCGTTGTCTTCCTCTGCTGTTCCCACCAGCACACAATGGCTTAGTCTTCCGAAAAGCAGAACGGGTTTTAGCGTGCCTGTATAATAGACACATTGGTAGACAAAATAGAGAGAGAGAGGGGGAGAGAGAGATAGAGAGAATGAGAGGAGAGAGAGAGAGAGAGACAGAGAGAGAGAGAGAGAGAGAAAGAGAGAGAGAGAGAGAGGAGAGAGAGAGAGAGAGAGGAGAGAGAGAGAGAGAGAGAGAGAGGAAAGAGAGGCAGGCAGGCAGACAGACAGAGACAGACAGAGACAGATACATAGAAACAGACACAAACAGACAGCGACACAAAGGGATCCAAATAGAGAGACAGACATACACAGTTAGAAACAGACAGTCAGACATACAGACAGAGAGAAAATCGTCCAATAACTGAGCAAAACAGCCATGAAAGAAACAAAAGCCTTCACAGAGACGAACAAAAAGCAAACCCACGCCATCCATCAGTATCAATCTCCCCCCATACCCCCCCCCCCCCCCCCCCCCCCAACACACACACCGTTTTTCTGCTGCCCCTTACAGTGTATTCGCTGGCTGGAAACCTCGCTCACAGACATCGCCACAGACGATACAGATCCATTACAGATAGACATCTTCAGCTCTCTCTCTCTCTCTCTCTCTCTCTCTCTCTCTCTCTCTCTCTCTCTCTCTCTCTCTCTCTCTCTCTCTCTCCCTCTCTCTCAAGAGAAGAGAAGACCTGTCTCTCTCTCTTCCCTTCTCTCTCTCTCCATCTCTCTCTCTCTCTCTCTCTCTCTCTCTCTCTCTCTCGCTCTCTCTCTCTCTCCCTCTCTCTCGCTCTCTCTCTCTCTTCTCTCTTTCATCTCTCTCTTCCCTTCTCTCTCTCTCTCTCTCTCTCTCTCTCTCTCTCTCTCTCTCTCTCTCTCTCTCTCTCTCTCTCTCTCTCTCTCTCCCATCTCTTTCTCACACACACATACGCCCACTGATTTGACTTAACACAAACACATATATACACAGACACACACGCACACACACATACATACATACCGTGCGTGCACGGGCACACACACATAAACAAATACACACACACACTTTCACGCACGCACACACGCACGCACTCACACATACATACACACACATACATACACACGTTCTCTATTGTAACACTTTTGCTTTGGTCTAATATCACCTTGAGTGAACAGACGTTAAATAAAAGAAAGACACATACACACACGCGCGCGCGCGCACGCACACGCATATACATGCATACATATTTACATACATACATACATACATACATACATCCATACATACATATACTTACATACATATACATACATACATATATACATACATACATCTACACACACACACGCACACACACACACACACGCACACACACATACACGACCAGGGTTCAATTCCCGTCGAAGGGAGATATTTTACCCTGGAGTTGACATCAGTGCAGACTCCACTCTCCCCAAAAGTCCTTCGGATGAGACAAGAAACCAAGGCCCTGTTTTCGAACGCACGCGCAGAACATCTTGCGCACACGTTAAATCCTGTTCCGCTTTTCGTAAGTGTAGGCCATTGTGTTCCGGTGGGAACAGATGACAGAATTTTAAAAAACGAAATCACACGGGGACTCGATGTAAAAAAAACACATACTGCTTATTCCATCATCCTCGATATAAAAGAATCTTTTCTTTTTTTTAGTAGTAAAAGTAACTCCCCCAACGCTTTCGAAATCGTTAAAGGTGTTGTGGTTTCTTCACTACATACCACGACGCAACATACATACAAAACACGCGCCGCGCGCACACCACCCCACACACACACACACACACACACCAACACACACACCCACCCCACACACGCACAACACCACCACACCCCACACGCACACCACACACACACACAACACACCGCAAAACACACACACACACATACACACACAGGCCACACACAGACACACACACAAAAAACATAAACACACACACAATTACAACAACACAACACAACACACACACACACACACACACAACACACACACACACACACACAACCACAACACAAAAAGAGCTGGCATGCATGACGCACAGTAAAACGATCACAAATTTTGAACGTTATATTCGTGGAATGCTGCACGAGGGTATTCAGTGTGGGGGGGAGAAGAAACTTATACAAAACAACAAAAAACAAAACATACAAACAACAAAGGACAAAAAAGCAAGAAACATGCCGCAAAAACGCACAGACAACAACCTGCGCGCGCACGCCAGGAGAGGGAGGGGAGAGAAGAGGACAAGAGAGAAAAAAGAAAGGAAAGAGGGAAAAGGAGGAAGAGGAAAAAGAGAGAGAGGGCCTAATGGATCTCTCTCTCTTTTTCTAACTTATCACTCTCTAAAATACTTATAAATCTCTCCCCTCTCTCCTTTCTCTCTCTCTCTCTCTCCCCTCCTCTCTCTCTCTCTCTCTCCTCTCTCTCTCCTCTCTCTCTCCTCTCTCTCTCTCTCTTCTCTCTCTTTTCTTTTCTTACATTAGCACTTACTACAATACTTTCTTAAAAACAACAGGATACCTCCGTGGCTTCTTTGTTTACACAAATCAAATTGCAGAAATAAAACAAATTAATAGAAAACCAACAGCTTTTTTTCTGAAACGAAAACGTTGATATAGATTTCAAAACAGGCATCCAGTTAAGTTTCAGAAGAAAAGTGTTTTCCCGTTTAGAAATTAATATAGTCCGTTGATTTTATTAAACACACTACCACGCTCACCTTCTCCCCCCCCCCCTCCATCCCCCTTCCCCATACAACACGCATTGCTTTGTACTGTTTTAATATTGTATCATGTTCCTTTTTTCTGATATAATCTGGGTTTTTTTTAATTCTTCTGCTCAATTAAAACAATAAAATTTTCATAGAAAGAATGTTTGATGACAAAACACAAAAAGTGAAATGCTCATTGAATGTACAATTTGCAAACAAAATTTAATGCGCTTACCTTGACTGTCTGTCTGTCTGTCTGTCTGTTTGTCTATCTGTCTGTCTGTCTGTCTGTTTGTCTATCTGCCTGTCTGTCTGTCTACCTGTCTGTCTGTTTGTCTATCTGTCTGTCTGTTTGTTCCCTGTTTCTGTTTGTCTATCTGCCTGTCTATCTGTCTGTTTCTCTTCTCTCTCTCGCCCTCCCCTCTCTCTCTCCTTTTCCTCTCTCTCCCTCTCTCCATCCCCCTCTCTTCTCCCTCTCTAACTCTCTCCCTTATCCCCCCCCCCCCCCCTCTCTCTCTCTCTGACTCAGACGCGCCCGCTGTGAGAGAGCCAGGAGGACTGATGCACTGATAGATCTATACATTTCTCCATCCTATTTTATCGCTGTCTTCCTTTCTTCCTTCCTTCCTTCCTTCCTTTCTTCCTTCCTTTCTTCCTTCCTTCCTTCCTTTCAGATAAGTTCCTGACGCTTGACCACAGCACAGGGGTCACACAAAGGTCAGCCGAGTGATAACTTTAGGTCTGGCATGCTGATTAATTCTTCCTACCTCCCTGCCCCCCTCTCCCCCCAAAACCCTCACTTTTTGCTTTCCTCACTATTATACCCCCTACTCTACACGCTAAGTTTCCCCCAACTCCCTCTATTTTCTTCTTCGCCAATCTGAAGCTTCTTCTTGTTTATCATTTCCAGATACACTTTTTTTCCCTCCTCCTCCCAGCTTATCAGATTCCATGGAGCGAGTTGTTCTGTTCGTTACTGCAGCCATACATCTTTTACCTTGGAAAGGAGACCTGTTTGTCAGTGTTGCTGGCTGCTTCTTCCTCTGTGTCTGTCTGTTGTATGTCTGTCTGCTCACATGTCTGTCTGTTTGCGGACAGACAGAGACACAGACACAAAGTGACAGACAGAGGAATAGACAAAAGTGACAGAGGAAGAGACAAAAGTGACAGACAGAGACAAAAGTGACAGAGGAAGAGACAAAAGTGACAGAGGAAGAGACAAAAAAGACAGACGGGAGAAAGAGACAAAAGTGACAGAGGAAGAGACAAAAGTGACAGAGAAAGAGACAAAGTGACAGACAGAGGAAGAGACAAAGTGACAGAGGAAGAGACAAAAGTGACCAGAGGAAGAGACAAAAGGGGACAGAGGAAGAGACAAAAGTGAAGAGACAAAAAGGACAGAGGAAGAGACAAAAGTGACAGAGGAAGAGACAAAAGTGACAGACGAAGAAATAGGACAAAAGTGACAGAGGAAGAGACAAAAGTGACAGAGGAAGAGACAAAAGTGACAGAGGAAGAGTCAAAAGTGACAGAGGAAGAGTCAAAAGTGGAAGAGGAAGAGACAAAAGTGACAGGGAAGAGACAAAAGTGACAAAGGAAGAGACAAAAGTGCAGAGGAAGAGACAAAAGTGACAGAGGAAGAGACAAAAGTGACAGAGGAAAGACAAAAGTGAAGACAGAAAAAGGACAAAAGTGGCAGAGGAAGAGACAAAAGTGACAGGGGAAAGAGACAAAAGGACAGAGACGGGAGACAAAAGTGGCAGAGGAAGAGACAAAAGTGAAGGGGAAAGAGACAAAAGTGACAGAGAAAGAGACAAAAGTGCCCAGGGAAGAGACAAAAGTGACAGACAGAGGAAGAGACAAAAGTGA
Organism: Rapana venosa; assembly: GCA_028751875.1. Lineage (NCBI taxonomy): Eukaryota > Metazoa > Mollusca > Gastropoda > Neogastropoda > Muricidae > Rapana > Rapana venosa. Next base: position 58,539,245 of record CM054153.1, on the reverse strand, counting down.
CAGAGGAAGGGGACAAAAGTGACAGAGGAAGAGACAAAAGTGAAAAAGGGAAAGAGAAAAAGTGACAGAGGAAGAGACAAAAGTGACAGGGGAAGAGACAAAAGGGACAGGGGAAGAGACAAAAGTGACAGAGAAAGAGACAAAAGTGACAGAGGAAGAGACAAAAGTGACAGAGGAAGAAGACAAAGTGACAGGGGAAGAGACAAAAGTGACATACAGTGGAAGAGACAAAAGTGACAGAGAAAGAGACAAAAGTGTCAGAGAAAGAGACAAAAGTGACAGTGGAAGAGACAAAAGTGACAGAGGAAGAGACAAAAGTGACAGAGGAAGAGACAAAAGTGACAGAGGAAGAGACAAAAGTGACGAGGAAGAGACAACAGTGACTAGAAAGAGACAAAAGTGACAGAGGAAGGACAAAAGTGACAGGGGAAGAGACAAAAGTGACAGAGGAAGAGACAAAGTGAAGAGGAAGAGAAAAATGTGACAGACAGGGGAAAAGAGACAAAAGTGACAGAGGAAGAGAAAAAAGTGACAGAGAAAGAGACAAAAGTGAAGAGGAAGAGACAAAAGGACAGAGGAAGAGACAAAATTTGACAGAGGAAGAGACAAAAGTGACAGAGAAAGAGACAAAAGTGCAGAGGAAGAGACCAAAAGTGACGAGGAAGAGACAAAAGTGACAGACAGAGAAAGAGACAAAAGTGACAGAGAAAGGGACAAAAGTGAAAAGGGGGAAGAGACAAAAGTGACGAGAAGAGCAAAAGTGACAGACAGAGAAAGAGACAAAAGTGACAGAGGAAAAGACAAAAGTGACAGAGGAAGAGACAATAGTGACAGAGGAAGAGACAAAAGTGACAGAGGAAGAGAAAAAAAGTGACAGAGGAAGAGACAAAAGTGACAAAAGGAAGGGGACAAAGTGACAGAGGAAGAGCCCAAAAGTGACAAAGAGAAAAAAATGACAGAGGAAGAGACAAAAGTGACAGAGAAAGGGGCAAAAGTGACAGACAGAGAAAGAGACAAAAGTGAAGAGGAAGAGACAGAAGTGACAGAGGAAGAGACAAAAGTGACAGAGGAAGTGACAAAAGTGGACAGACAAAGAAATAGACAAAAGTGACAGAGGAAGAGACAAAAGTGACAGAGGAAGAGACAAAAGTGACAGAGGAAGAGACAAAAGTGACAGAGGAAGGAGTCAAAAGTGACAGAGGAAAGAGACAAAAGGGGACAGAGACAGAGAAAAAAAGAGACAGACAGAGAAAGAGACAAAAGTAAACGAGGAAGAGACAAAAGTGACAGAGGAAGAGACAAAAAGTGACAGAGGAAGAGACAAATAGTGACAGAGGAAGAGACAAATAGTGACAGAGGAAGAGACAAAAGTGACAGAGGAAGAGCAGAAGTGCAGAGGAAGAGACAAAAGTGACAGACAGAGGAAGAAAACAAAAGTGACAGAGGAAGAGACAAAAGTGACAGGGGAAGAGACAAAAGTGACAGAGGAAGAGACAAAAGTGACAGACAGGGGAAAGAGAAAAAAAGTGACAGAGACAGAGACAAAAGTGACAGGGGAAGAGACAAAAGTGACAGGGGAAAAGAGACAAAAGTGACAGAGAAAGAGACAAAAGTGACAGAGGAAGAGACAAAAGTGACAGACAGAGGAAGAGACAAAAGTGACAGAGGAAGAGACAAAAGTGACAGAGGAAGAGACAAAAGTGACAAAGGAAGAGACAAATTGACAGAGAAAGAGACAAAAGTGGCAGAGAAAGACCAAAAGTGACAGAGGAAGAGACAGAAGTGACAGGGGAAAAGAGACAAAAGTGACAGAGGAAGAGACAAATGTGACAGACAGAGAAAGAGACAAAAGTGACAGGGAAGAGACAAAATTTGACAGAGAAAGAGACAAAAGTGACAGAGGAAGAGACAAAAGTGACAGACAGAGGAAGAGACAAAAGTGACAGAGGAAGAGAAAAGTGACAGAGGAAGAGACAAAAGTGACAGAGGAAGAGGACAAAAGTGCAGAGAAAGAGACAAAAGTGACAGAGGAAGAGACAAAAGTGAGAAGAGGAAGAGACAAAAGTGACAGAGGAAGAGACAAAAGTGACTCCAGGGAAGAGACACAAGTGACAGAGGAAGGGGACAAAAGTGACGACGAAGAAATAGACAAAAGTGACAGACGAAGAAATAGACAAAAGTGACGAGGAAGAGACAAAAGTGACAGAGGAAGAGACAAAAGTGACAGAGGAAGAGACAAAAGTGACAGAGGAAGAGTCAAAAGTGACAGAGGAAGAGACAAAAGTGACAGAGACAGAGACAAAAGAGACAGACAGAGAAAGAGACAAAAGTGACAGAGGAAGGGACAAAAGTGACAGGGGAAGAGACAAAAGTGACAGAGGAAGAGACAAAAAGTGACAGAGGAAAGAACAAATAGTGACAAAAGGAAGAGACAAATAGTGAAAAAGGAAGAGACAAAAGTGACAGAGGAAGAGACAGAAGTGACAGAGGAAGAGAAAAAGTGACAGACAGAGGAAGAGATAAAAGGGGACAGGGAAGAGACAAAAAGTGACAGAGGAAGAGACAAAGTGACAGAGGAAGAGACAAAAGTGACAGACAGAGAAGAGACAAAAAGTACAAAAGCAGAGACAAAAAGGCAGAGGAAGAGACAAAAGGGACAGGGGAAGAGAAAAAAGTGACAGAGAAAGAGACAAAAGTGACAGAGGAAGAGACAAAAGTGACAGACAGAGGAAGAGAAAAAAGTGACAGAGGAAGATACAAAAGTGACAGAGGAAGAGAAAAAAGTGACAAAGGAAGAGACAAAAGTGACAGAGGAAGAGACAAAAGTGACGAGGAAGAGAAAAAAAGTGACAGAGGAAGAGACAAAAGTGACAGACAGAGAAGAGACAAAAGTGACAGAGACAGAGACAAAAGTGACAGAGGAAGAGACAAAAGTGACAGAGGAAGGAAAAAGTGACTACAGAGGAAGAGAAAAAAGTGACAGAGAAAGAGACAAAAGTGACAGAGAAAGAGAAAAAAGTGACAGTGGAAGAGAAAAAAGTGACAGAGGAAGAGACAAAAGTGACAGAGGAAGGACAAAATGACAGAGGAAGAGACAAATGTGCAGACAGAGAAAGAGACAAAAGTGACAGAGGAAGAGACAAAAGTGACAGGGGAAAGAGACAAAAGTGCCAGGGAAGAGACAAAAGTGACAGAGGAAGAGACAAAGTGACAGAGGAAGAGACAAAAGTGACAGAGGAAGAGCCCAAAAGTGACGGGACTGAGAAAGAGACAAAAGTGCGGGAGGAAGAGAAAAAGTGACAGGGAGAGACAAAAGTGACAGAGGAAGAGACAAAAGTGACAGAGGAAGAGACAAAAGTGACGAAAAAGAGACAAAAGTGACAGGGGAAGAGACAAAAGTGCCCGAGGAAGAGACAAAAGTGACAGAGGAAGAGACAAAAGTGACAGAGGAAGAGACAAAAGTGACAGAGGAAGAGACAAAGTGACAGAGAAAGAGACAAAAGTGACAGAGGAAGAGACAAAGTGACCGGGGAAAGAGACAAATGACAGGGGAAAGAGACAAAAGTGACATACAGGGGAAAAAAGACAAAAGTGACAGAGAAAGAGACAAAAGTGACAGAGGAAGAGACAAAAGTGACAGACAGAGAAAGAGACAAAAGACAACGATAACGATAACGGGGGACGGGATAGCCTAGTGGTTAGAACATTGCGCTCGCAATATGACGACCTGTGTTCGATTCCCGTTCAAGGGGATATTTTCCTCTGGAGTTAACATCAGTGCAGACTGCACTCTCCCCAAAAGTCCTTCGGATGAGACTATAAACCGAAGCCCCATGTGTGAAGGGCACCCCAGAACAGCTTGCGCACAACGTTAAAATCCTGTTCCGCTTTTCGTAACAGTAGGCCATTGTGTGCCGGTAGGAAGATGACAGGTTCACAAAACGCATACACACGGGGACTGGATGTAAAAAAAGCACATGAGTGTTATTCCATTATCCCCGATATAAAAGAATGAACAAAAATAAAAGAAAGACTAAAAAACACCCAAACAAACCCAGAACTTACATAACGATAGTAAACAGGGGGACAACGTATATATAAAACAGAAACTGAATACACTGAAGAAGATTTAAAACATGAAGAGAGGGAAGAGGGAAAACATAGCGAGCATGAGGCGCTGGCGGTAATTTATAAAGCCACTTGGCAACTCTGCCCAGGTCACACAGAGCGAATACAACACGTGTGCATATCATGTCAACCCTGAGTGTGTATGTGTGTGTGTGTGAGTGTGTGTTTTGTGTGTGTGTGTGTGTTTGTGTGTTGTTTGTGAGTGTGTGTGTAGGGTGGGTGGGGGGGGGGGGCGGTGGGAGGGGTGTGTGTGAGATGTGTGTTTGTGTGTTTGTAAGTATAGGTGTGTTTGTGCGCGCGAGCGCGTGCATGTTGTTGTTTGTGTGTTGTGTGGTATGTTTGTGTGTTTGAGTGTGTTTGTGTGTATTTTAATTATGTGCGAGTCTCTCTGTTTTCTGCGTGTTTGTGTGAGTGTGATGTTGTGTTTGTGTGGTTTTTTGATTTGTATGTCTGTGTTTTGTGGTGTGTGCGTGTGTGTCGTAGTGTGTGTGTGAGTGTGTATGTATGTGTATGTAAAAAAGTGTGTGTGAAAGTGTGCATTGTTTCTCTGATGCGTTCGTTGCGTGCGTGCGTGCTTGCGTGTGTGTGTGTGCGTGCGTGTGTGATTGCGTGCATGTGTATAAGTGTGTGTGTTTGTGTGTGTGTGTGTGTGGGGTGTGTGGTGTGTGTGTGTTTTGTGTATGTGTGTGTGTGTGTGCAGACATGCACGAACTGGCATGGTTGTCTCGAGTCGAGATATGGAAGGACAAAAGCATCATTATATCTTAAGAAGAAAACAGGTGCAGATTAGTGTGCGATAGAGAATACACGCCAGAGCGAGCACACACACACACACAGATACACACACACACTCACTCTCTCTCTCTCTCTCTTCCCCTCTCTCTTCTCTCTTCTTCTCTCTCTCTCTTTTCACACACACACCTTTTCTCACAAAAAACAAACACACACGCGCGCACATAGACACCCAAGTGCGCGCGCGGTCGCATACACACACACATGCAGAAACACGCGCTTGTGCGCGCCCACAATTTCGCACACATACACTAACAAAATTTAACACACACAACACACCACACACACACACAAAACCCCCCACACAACACACACACACACACACACCACACACACACATGCAGAAACACGGGCTTGCGGGGGCCCACAAATTCCCCCACATTCAAAAACACACATTTACACAAACACACACACCACAACTCATACACACATACACATTTACTCATACAACACATACCCCACATACCACACACTCCACACACACATACACACACACTCCACACACACGCACAAGACACAACACACACACTCCACACACACGCACAAGACAAAACACACAAAACACACACACACACTCACACGCACAAACACACACACACACCCCGCACGCCATTTTCACACCCACACACACACAGATACGTGAGCTCGTGTGTGTGCCCGTGCACAGGCATGTGTAGGACTATTAAAGTTGTCATCAGAACGGAATGCTGACAGAGAAAGCATGGTGTGCACTAGATGATAGTCCTCACACTGTAGTGTGTGTGTGTATGTGTGTGTGTGTGTGTGTGTGTTGTGTTTTCTTTTTTTTTTTCTGAATACTCATTGTTTCATCTCTTTTCTCTCTCTCTCTCTCTCTTCTCTCTCTCTCTCTCTCTCTCCCCTCTCTCTCTCTCTCTCTCTCTCTCTCTCTCTCCCCTCTTCTTTTTTTCTCTCCCCCCCTCTCTGTCTTTCTGTCGCTCTCTGTATCTCTCTTCTCTCCCTCCTTTTGTCTTTCTGTCCCGCTCTCTGTAATCTCTCTCTCTCTCCCTCCCTCTCTGTCTTTCCCGTCGCTCTCGTATCTCTCTCTCTCTCCCTCCTCTTGTCTTTTTTGTCGCTCTCTGTATCTCTTCTCTCTCCCTCCCTCTCTGTCTTTTTTGTCGCTCTCTGTATCTCTCTCTCTCTCCCTCCTCTCTCTGTCTTTCTGTCGCTCTCTTTATCTCTCTATCTTCTCTGTCCCTCTGTCTGTCTGTCTGTCTGTTGTCTGTCTGTTCTCTCTCTCTCTCTCTCTCTCTCTTCTTCTCTTCTCTCTCTCTTCTCTCTTCTCTCTCTCTCTCTCTCTCTCTGTGAAAGTCAAGTCAAACTTTTTTTTCGATGGTTCTTGATAACAGTGCCGTTGTTGTTTTTTTCTTAAGCCTTCTTTAATTTATTATTTATATAAAATTTATATATATATTATATTAAAAATTATATTTATATAATTATATATATAATGATTTATTTTGTGTGTGTGTGTGTGTGTTTTTTGTGTTGTATTTCACTCTAGGTTAAGAAAACCGTATACGTATTAAAAATACGAATCAACAAAAAATTATGTACGTGTGTGTGTGTGTGTGTGTGTGTGTGTTGTTCGCGTGCATGGTATGTGGTGTGTTGCTTTTGTTTTTTTTTTTTTTCTGAAATACACTTGTTTTTTGTGTGTGTGTTGTGGTGTGTGTGTGTGTGAGTGTGCCGTGAGTGTGTTTAAGTGTTTGTGAGTGTGTGTTGTGGGTGTGTGATATGTTAAAGTGTGTGATGTGTTTGTGTGCGTGTGTTGTGAGGGTGTGTGCGAGCGCTTCTTCCCTGTGTTTATATGTGCGCGCGTGTGTGTGGTGTGTGTGTGTGTGGTGTGTGCCTGCGTGTGTGTGTGAAGAGAGAGAGAGAGAGAGAGGAGAGAGAGAGGGGTGAGAGGGGAGAGAGGATGAGAGAAGAGGAGGAAGAGGAGAATGTTTTGCATTTTACTTGTGCAGGAATATGTTTCCTTGTTTGCCCTGTACGGACCGCGAAATGTGCTGGGCTACCCTGTAATTCTTTCTTATCGAACGCTCGGACGGCAACTGTTGGAGTCTGTTTTATGAGCGGGGAAAAAGCTTAGCGCTGCCGTTAAGCGCTGAAAACAGGCCCGCGCATCGAGTCGGCATTGAGAGGGAATTGGTTACCTTGTAATCCTTTTGGGAAAAAAAGACAGAAGAAGGGCCCCAGAGGCAGAACATAAGACGAGGAGGTGCAGCAAAGAAAAGGAACAAGGCAGAAAAGAAACGTGTGATAGAAAAGGAATTTTCTGTACGGGTATCAAACCGTGGGATGCTTTTATACTGACAGGACCCCGGCATCCCAGGGGGACAAATGACTGTATATGTATAAAGCGCGCGGTACCTGCTAATGCATACTCAATGAAAAAACAATTCGCGCGCGCACATATCATTATCTACGACTTGGTCTGGCAAGGTGAAAAGAAACAGGGAAGAGAGAAAACTGCCTTGGGGAATTCCTGCAGACAGAGTTCACTTCAAGGCCACAAGCATGCAGGCAGCATACACGCAAGACTGGAAGACTCTGGAGTGCTGTAGTGGTTTCTCTGTGACTGAGGAATGGTCAGGCACCAGGATAGGGCGTCCGTCCATCCCTGGGGAGGTGGCCTGCCAGAGCTTGCGTCTGTCTGTCTGTCTGTCTGTCTGTCTGTCCGTCTGTCCGTCTGTCTGTCTGTCTGTCTGTCTGTCTGTCTGCCTGCCTGTCTGTCTGTGAAGGGGTGCACGCTGGGGTCTGTGACCTTGTAATGTCTGGCATCGGAACAGTTATCGATAGGGTGCAGTGTCTCGCGTTTAGTGTAGTGTATTGTATTGTATTTTGTTATGTTGTGCTGTATTGTGTTTTAATATATCGGCTACATTGCATTGCATTGTTCTGTATTATGTTATTAAGCGTTGCACTGCATTACAGTGTATTGAACTGCACTGTAGATATATATATATATATATATATATATATATATATATATACTTTAAGTCGTGGCAGAGTTCTCAACTTGAAATTTGAGCTACTTTCCCTGTGGAGGAAAGCACATCGCCACACGAGCAGCGCCGCCCATTTTTTTCTCTCTTTTGTTTTTCTTTTCCTGACTGCATCTGCGTTTGTTTCCCTATCAAAGCGGATGGGTTGGGTTTTTTACAGAGTTTTGCCAAGGACAATTCCCTTATTGCCATGGGTTCTGGTATATGCACTAAATGCGTGTTGCATTCTGAACCGCGGTTTATCGTCTGATTCGAAAGACTAGCACCTAGATCACCACTCAGGGTTTAGTGGATAGGGGAGGGGGCGGGGGGGCAGTTTTCGGCTCAAACGGAGATCGATCCACTACAAACTTCGAACTCAAACGTTTTGCTTTGTTAGGCAGACACGTTACCTCTAGACAACCGATCAACCCTATCACCTTCACCCTCACCTATCACGTAGTCCCTTGGACCGTGGGGCCACCACTGAACATTTTGGAACCAGCTTCCTCCACTTCCGCGGTCTTCTGCTTTTCTAAGCAAATCGTTCCACTCTACTCCAGTCCACTCTCTGATGTTGTCTTCCCATCGTTTTCTCTGTCTGCCTCTTCCTCTCCCTCCTTGTACTGTTCCCTGTAGGACAGTCTTGGCCAGTCCACATGTTCGTGTGACGTGCCCGTAGCATTTTAGTTTGAGTCTTTTCACTGAAGTTAGGAGCTCTTCATATGGTCCTATGGCGGTTTTGTTCCACTGTATGGAAGTGCTGTATCAGTGTAGCAGAGCTTTAGTTGTGTGTTAGGTGAGGGGTTGTCAGCAGACAGCTTCTGTGTGCGAGGTGTACGGAGAGGGGCTTCTTCAGAACACAGCTACGTGCATTAGGTGTGGGTTAGGAGAGTCCTTGAGAATGATTTGGGTATAACTGTTTTGAGTGATGGGTTTGATATGTATTGAGGAGTGTGTATAGGTGTGTACGTGTGTGTGTGTGTGCGTGAGCGTGTGTGTGTGTGTATGAATGTGTGTGTGCGTGAGTGTGTGTATGTGTGGGCATGCCAGTATGTGTAGGTGTGTATGAGAGAGAGACTGAAAGAAAGAGCGAAACACAGACTGAGACAGAGAAAGTGAGAGACACATACAAACAAGCAGATAGACAAACAGCATGCAATAGAACCTTGGCAGGAAAAAACCAAAACAAACCATCCTATGCACCAACACGAGGGACATGCAAAAAAACCAAACAAACCCAAAACAACCGACCATTCAAATACCGCACGAAACCCCTCTAAACGAAACACTAACATAGAAAGCCTGAAACAACTACTCTAAATCTTGGTATAATTGTATTGTTGGATTTCCTGCAGAGAGTGGAAAGGAGAGGCGGAAAGAAAGCTTCCCTTCATTCCGGACCAGTCAGGTGATGAGCACCTGTCTGTCACTACCCGCAGAATGGCTGACAAGGGCAGACAACTGCTCTAGGGTCATTGCCCCCTCCTACACTGAAGAACAGGCAGGAGGAAAGGAAAGGAAGAAGGGAGGCAGGAAGGATCTAGGAAGGAAGGAAAGAAAATAGGAAAGCAAGAAAGAAAGAAAGAAAGAATGAAAGAAAGAAAAAGAAAGAAAGAAAGAAAGAAGGAAGCAAGCAGGCAAGGAAAGAAAGAAAGAAAGAAAAGAAAAAAGTGAGGAAGATAGAATGAATGAATGAATGAATGAATAAATAGATAAATGAAGGAAGAAGGAAGGAAAGAAAGAAAGAAAGAGAGGAAGATAGAATGAATGAATGAATGAATGAATAAATACATACATAAATGAAGGAAGGAAGGTAGGAAAAAGAAAGAAAGAAAGAAAGAAAAAAGAGTAGAAAGACAGACAGACAGAAAGACAAAAAGAAAAACAGACAAACAGAAAGAAAGAAACAAAGAAAGAAAAGAAAACAGAAAGACAGTAAGAGAAGAAGACGCGTGTCCTTAGGTACCCTCATAAAGACTGACATGAGAAAGAAACAAAAAAAGAGAGAGAGAAGAACGAAAGAAAAAAAGGGACAACAGACAGAAAGAAATAAAGAACAATGAAGAAAGGCTTGACGAAAGAAAGAACACAAACGACCGATAACAGAACGAACAAGCGTGTTCAAGTATACACAGAAAAGACTTTCTAACTGAGACAACTGCTGGAGGTTCCGTTCATTTTCCCCTTCAGTGATTTGGGAAAAGAAAGGATCTGATAGAGAGAAGAAAGAAACAGAGACCAAAGAGACCCTTAATACACAAAGCCAAGTCTTGACAGAATTCATCAAACTATCAGAGCATCAAAGACAGACAAGTACCTTAATGCACAAAGCCAAGTCTTGACAGAATTTATCAAATTATTAGAACAAACAAGACAGACATTTCCTTAATGTACAAAGCCAAACCTTTATAGGATTGATCAAACTATCACAGCACCAAAGACAGGCAGTGCTTTAACGTACAGAGACAAGTCTTGATAGAATTCATCAAACTATCAGAATACCTAAGAGAGGCAGTACCTTAATGTACAAATCCAAACGTGTATATGATTAATCAAACTATTAGAACACGGAGGACAGGCAGTTCCTTGACGCACAAAGCCAAGTCTTGATAGAATCCATCCAACTATCAACACACCTGCTCTAGATGACCAATCAGCAGAGGGAGAGAACACGTCACCTGGCATGCAGCCACACATTAACCTTCCTTGACACCTTTCTTCGCAACCTCATTAGTATATTCAGAGTGAAAGTGCCTGTACCAGATTTATCCCCTAAGATAGTGTGACAACCCTCCCATTGTCTGTGTGTAAGGAATATGGTAGATAGTAACTTAAGATAAGGCATTGGTATGCTGCACTTGATCTGTGGAAAATGTCTGATGCTATCTCCATGTTGCAAAAGGGTGAGAGAGGAGGGAGATGGAGAAAGAAAACATGGTGTAGTACTGATCTAGAACTTTACAGACAATATCCACAGACAGCAGAGGGTCTTCGAAAACAAGCCTCACGCTGGTATGGCATCGGGTCCTTTTTTTTTCATCGAGGAGAACTAGTCAACATCTCTATGTATTTTTTGTTTATTATGAGCTCTTATTAATCAGTAGGCACATGGTTTTTTTTTAGTATTGTCACTCTTTTGGCAATACAATAGTGTGTGAAGTGTTTTCAGCTAGTAGATGTACGCTACACTTGATGTTTGTAGTTTGTATGCTCGTGTGTTGACATTGTCAGGTATTACGTTGTTACTATTATCAACTTTGGTCCTAGTTGTGCTTTGAGCTGAGTGTTGTTGTGTTACCGTGAGCTAAGATCTGTTTGAATTGTTGGTCTAAGTCATCATTTTAGTCATGATTTTGGAACATGCGTTTTCAGGAGCACAGTTGTAGGTACATGAACAGGCATATGGTTATGGCAATGTCTTAACAAAGATTATGTTAAGTTATATTTCATTTTCTTCATTTTAAAACTCTGCTTCTTCCCTTTAAATTGTATTGTGGTCAAAGGCCGAGGTACAATACATTATTTCAGAGTCCAGAGTTCTCTCTATCTCTCTCTCTCTCTCTCTCTCTCTCTCTCTCTCTCTCGCTATCTATCTATCTATCTATCTATCTATCTATCTATCTATCTATCTATCTATCTATCTATCTATATATCTACCTATCTACCTATCTATCTATCTATCTGTTTGTCTATCTATCTATCTATCTCTGTCTCTCTGTGTATCTGTGCTTCTCTGTATCTGTCTCTGTCTCTCTGTCTCTCTGTCTCTCTCTCTGTCTCTCTCTCTCTCTCTCAAAGCTGTGAAGATGCAATCTGAAAGAAAGCAGGTGTCAAATGTGTGCCCTCTTAATGAAGGCTACTTGTGTGCTTTGTGCCTTGTTATGACGTGAAGGGAGCACTTAGCCTTCACAGGAAAATTGCAAAGCATTGTTCTGTTCAATCAGGCCAGAGAGTGTGAGAGCTGGGGTGATAAAGAAAGTTCTGAGTGAGTGAGAATGAGAGAGAGGGAGAGACAGACAGATTGACAAAAGAGATGGAGAGACAGACGGTCAGACAGACAGATAGACAGATAGACAGAGGGCAGAGACAGAAAATAGAGACATAGACAGAAAACATAAACAGACAGACCAAGAGAGAGAGAGAGAGAGAGAGAGAGAGAGAGAGAGAGAGAGAGGAGAGAGAGAGAGAGAGAGGAGATGAGGGGAGAGAGAGTAGTGAGAGAGAGAGAGAGAGATAGACCGAGCGAGCGATCCAGCAAACGAGCGAAATAGACAGACAGACAGACAGGCAGGCAGGCAAGCAGGCAGACAGACAAAACGAAAACATAGAGAAAGAGACAGACAGAAAGACTGACAGACAGAGACAGACGGACAGAGAGGGAAGAGGGAGCCAGACAAACATTCACACAGAGACAAAGACAAAGAAAACACTCTGAAGAAAAACAAACAGAGACAGAGAGAGGCAGATAGACAGAGATACAGAGACAGACAGAAGAGTTCCAGAAACAAAGCCAAGCTAAGAAACGGTGTAGGCAGGACACGTGGTTAATTGCCGTGTGTTTTGTGCTGCTCTTGAGATGGCGCGCTCAGATCATCTGTCTCTATCTTTGTTCTACAAAGACAAACTTCACTCCTGCCTTGATAACTCAATGAGTAAGCTCTGTGTTTCTTCAACACCTTTGTCCTCAGAGGCTGATGCTAGCCTAATCCCCAACGCTAACAAGCCAACCAAACCACTCGGCTTCAAGCAGTTCTGATCAATCAGACTGCTCTCAAGATGGCAAAGCATCCCCTTCAGGTGATCGTTCTCTTAATGAGTTCTGTGTTTCTTGCGTTCATTTCTAGGGTTGTGTGCGTGGTCAAGTGTAAGTGTGTGTTGGTGTGTGTTTTGGTGTGTGTTTGTGTGTGTGTATGTGTGTGTTTGTTTGTGTGTGTGTTGTGTGTGTGTGTGTGTGTGTGTGCGTGTGCGCGCTCGAGTTTGTGTGTTTTGCTCAAGTCTGTGTGTGCTCAAGTGTTTTATTGTTTTGTTTTGTTTTGTTTAATGTCTATTCACTACATGGTGATTTAGACACACCCCCATTCATACCAAAGTACCTATTATTACACACCGCATTCTCTCTCTCTCCTCTCTCTCTCTCTCTCTCCTCCCCTCCTCTCTCTCTCTCTCTCTCTCTCTCTCTCTCTCTTTCTCTCCCCTACACGCACCCCCATCCACACACACATAGGTATATAAAATATATACATATATATATATATATATATATATGAATGTACATATATATAAATATATATATATATATATTATATATATTTTATATATATATATATATATGAAATTACAGTAAAGGTTTTACAGGTGAAGAATATATGACTTCAGCAACTGACACTATGAATTGCTGTAGAGTCATATAAAACTTCTTGACTAGTGGCATATTTCTTATGAATATCTAAACCTCTCCTTTTATACATGTCAAGAAGAAAATTTGGGGCTCAAGGTGTGTGTGTGTTGAAGTGTGTGTGTTCAAGTGTGTGTTTGTGCTCAATTGTGTGTGTTTGTGCTCAATTGTGTGTGTTTGTGCTCAAGTGTGTTTTTGTGTGTGTGTGTTCATGTGTGTGTGTGTGTGTGTGTGTTTGTGTGTGTGTGTGTGTTCTCAATTGTAAGTGTTTGTGTGTGTGTGAGTGTGTGTGTGTGTGTTTTCCATTAAACTGCTTCCTCTTCATAACGCTTGGTTGGGTCAGTGTGAAGTGGATGTTTTTGAAGTGATAGCTTCCACTTCACTGAAATCAATTTCTCCTCCTTCACGAAATTAATAACTATCTCCCCCTTATCGAAAGCGATATTTTTCCTTTAGTGAAACCGATACCTTCCCCTTACTGAAACCAATATCTTCCCTTTACTAAAAACGATTATATTCACTTTACTGAAAGCGCTGTCTTCCCCCTTACTGAAAGCGATATATTTCCCTTACTGAAAGCGATATATTCCACAACTGAAAGCAGTATACTTCCCTTACTGTCAGCTATATCCCCCTTACTGAAATCGATGACTTCCCCTTACTTAAAATCGATGTCTTCACCTTACTAAAATCGATACCATCACTTTACTAAAATCGATGTCTTCACCTTACTAAAATCGATACCTTCCCCCTACTAAAATCGATACCTTCACCTTACTAAATGCAATATCTTCAGGTTAATGACATTGATATCTTCACCTTACTAAAATCGATGTCTTCACCTTACTAAAATCAATACCTTCCCCTTCACTAAAAGTGATACCATCACATTACTGAATGCAATATCTTCACATCAATGACACTACTATTTTCACTTTACTACAAGCAATACCTTACCCTGGATGAAAGCAGAATCTGTCCTCACTGTACTGTTCATGACTATACTGTTCATGACTGTACTGTTCATGGCTGTACTGTTAATGACTGTATTGTTCATGACTATATCTCCGTGTATAGCTCCGACACTCATAAATGAAATGATGGGTTTATTGTTGTTGTAGCTGCTTGGTTGTGTTTTTGTTTCAGACCAAATTAGCCCATGCACACACAGAAAGGACATGCAAAACATAAATTGAAAAATCAATAAACTACCCCAGCGAAACAAACAAAACACTATCACAGAAAACTTGAAAAAACTATTTTACATCTTGGATAGCTTTATTGTTGGATTTCTTGCAGAGAGTGGAAAGGAGAGGCGGACAGAAAGCTTCACTTCACTCCAGACCAGTCAGGTGATGAGCACCTGTCTGTCACTACCCGCAGAACGCCTGACAAAGGCAGACAACTGCTCTAGGGTCATTGTCCCCTCCTACTCTGAAGAAAAGGCAGGAGGAAAGGAAAGAAAAAAGGGAGGCAGGTAGGAAAGAAGGAAGAAAAGGAAGAAATAAACGAAGAAAGAAAGAAAGAAGGAAGGAAGGAAAGACAGAAAGAAAGAAATAAAAAAGGAAAGGAAGATAGAATGAATGAATGAATGAATAAATGAATGAAGGAAGGAAGAAAGAAAGGAAAGAAAAGGAAGGAATGAAGGAACGAAAAAGAAAGACCGAAAGTAAGAAAGAAAGAAAGAAAGAAAGAGAAGAAAGACCGACAGACAAAAGAAAGAAAAATAGACAGACAGAGATTAAGAGAGAGAAGAAAGAAGGAAAGAAAGAAGAAAGAAAAGAAAGAAAAGAAAGAAAAAAGAAAGATTAGAAAGAAAAAAAAGAAAGAAAGAAAGATGCGTGTCCTTAGGTATCCTCATAAAGACTGACATGAGAAAGAAACAAAAAAGAGCGAGAAAAGAACAAAAGAAAAAAAAGAGACAAAGGACAGAAAGAAATAAAGAACAATGAAGAAAGGCTTGACGAAAGAAAGAACACAAACGACCGATAACAGAACGAACAAGCGTGTTCAAGTATACACAGAAAAGACTTTCTAACTGAGACAACTGCTGGAGGTTTCGTTCATCTCCCCCTTCAGTGATTTGGGAACAGAAAGGGTATGATAGAGAGAAGAAAGAAAACAGAGACCACAGAACCTTAATACACATAGCCAAGTCTTGACAGAATTCATCAAACTATCAGTGCACCAAAGACAGACAAGTACCTTAATGTACAAAGCC